>WTSP01021660.1:79018-97477 GCA_025331215.1 Actenoides lindsayi | reverse complement strand
TGGAAGGCCACAATAAGGTCTCCCCAGAGCCTTCTCTTCTCCAGACTGAACAACCCCAACTCTCTCAGTCTGTCCTCTTAGGAGAGGTGCTTCAACCCTCTGATCATCCTCGTGGCCCTTCTCTGGACATGTTCTAGCATGTCCATATCCTTCCTGTAATAGGGGCTCCAGAACTGGAGGCAGTACTCCAGGTGGGGTCTCACGAGAGTGGAGTGGAGGGGGAGAATCACTTCCCTTCACCTGCTGTACACGCTTCTCTTGATGCAGCCCAGGTCCTGTTTGCTGTAAGAGGTGGATGTGTTTCTGTCTGCTGGAAAGTCTGTTGGAAGTGTTCAACATTACATTCTAGCTTTCTTTCCCAAATACTTTAAGAGTCTTGCATTCTTGGTAGGTCCATAGGACACTGTCCTTTGTCTTGATATTTTAAAGTTTTTAACAAAGGTGTTTCTGTCCTCTCTCCTCTCCTTTAAGCCCAGGGACATCTTAAGTCTATAGCCTGAATAAAAATAGTACACCTAAAGAAAATTAGCCTCCATCTTTGTAGTGTCCCATTACAGACATTATGTACTCAACAGTGAAACTTTTGGGTTATTACAATGTGATGCTGCAGCTTCCCCATCTCTTTCTCTCTCTCTTTTTTTTTTTTTTTTTCCCCCCTGCAGATATTAGTCAATGTAGGACTTCTATTTTTCTTCTCTTGAAGATCATAAGAGATTTTATTTCTCATATTTTTTCCTGTGGAAAAGCTACAAGTGACTTAAACTAATCTTAATGTTGTCATCAGACTTGGCTAAGAATACTTCCATGAGGAGCACCTGGGCCGTTTAGTCTGGAGAAGACAAGACTGAGAGGGGATCTTATTAATGTTTACAAATATCTGAAGGGTGGGTGTCAAGCAGAAGGGGCCAGTCTTTTTCCAGTGGTGCCCTGTGATAGGACGAGGGGCAATGGTCACCAACTGGAACACAGGAAGTTCCACCTCAACATGAGGAAAAACTTCTTTACTGTGAGGGTGACAGAGCACTGGAACAGACTGTCCAAAGAAGTTGTGGAATCTCCTTCTCTAGAGAGATTCCAAACCCACTTGGACACCTTCTGATATGTCCTGCCCTGGGTGATCCTGCTCTGGTATAGGGGTTGGACTTGATGATCTCCAGAGTCCCTTCCAACTCCTACTGCTCTATGATTCTATGATTCCATAATGCAGGGAAGAGTTACAGCAAGAAGAATCTTTGCTGCTGAAGTTAGGACAATAAGTCCTAAAAGTAATGTCCTGTTTTCCTGGGGAGAATCTCCACCTAGCTTGTTCTGGTAGATATATGCAGTATATTCATATGTTACATGTTGAAAAATCCCATTTTAGCCTACCTAGATGTACATGTGGATAGTAACTACCTTATTTTTACAAACAGTTTCTTAGAATCAAAATTAATAAAGGCTAGCATTTTCAGAAATTACGCTCGTAGAAACCTTCAACAGTTTTATTTTTATTTTCAGTTTCTATTTGACCTTGAGCCAAGTTCATCAACGTTCTTAGCCCAGAATTTGTGTAGAACTATGTATCCCAAAAACATTAAACTATAGCATTTGGACAACTTCAATTAAAACAGCCAATTCTGGATAAGTAATAGTAAACCATCTTTAGAGTGCAAAACAAACCAATGGCAGACTGTTGTGCTGTCTGATGGTCTGTTTGTAAGGAAGCAATTAAATCTGCAGTAGTGTTGTTCTTTAAAGTATTGTGTTCCATTTTGTTTTTTTCCAAGTCAAAATATTGAGGATATGTTTAAATTTTGCAGAACAGAATAAAATCTATTGCTACGGTAAAGATAGATATTTCATTTTTGGACCCTAAAGATGAAAATAATATTATTTTCCCTTCTATTCACAGTGGTTTGTGTTTCATTTTTAAATTATTGCTGTTTCATGCAATCTAATACTGAGTATAAGTAAAAGTTGTTGGTTTTTTTTCTTTTACAAGGAAATGAAAAATTAAACAGTTGAATAAATAGTTAATAGAAAGAAATCTCAAGATGGTTACTTTGATCTACAATTTACAAATGATGACATTAAAGCATCTGTTTAGCCAGATGTTACTGAATGTTTGCATCTCTGGAGTGTATTGCCATGTTAGATAGAAATAACAAGCTGTAGTAAACCATCTTCATTTGATTCTTCAAAGGTTTTGTTCTGGGGTTCTGCAATATCTGTATTTGTATGTACACATATATACACACACGCTTAAGAATGTATGTACATTTGTATTATTTTTCTTCCTGTGTTTTGTTAAACAGCTGGTTCAACTGCTTGGTTTAGTACAAAGACTCTTGTGTATTGAATGGCCTCAGTAATTCATGAAAACAGTATTAATGCTTGGTGTAGTTTTGAAGAGAGAATAATTTGCTACAATAATCCCTCTCCCTTTTGTGTGTATGTTGAAATAGAAGAAACAGAAGGCAATCTCTAAGTAGAATCCCTCATTGCCAAGAACATTGCCAAAATCCTTTTTATCTCTTTGCAGCTTCTGATTCGGGGTAGTAGGTTTTCCACTTACATATTAGCTAGGAATGCATTTGTGATTGCCCAAAAGGGAATTTGTAATTAGATCGATGCTTTCTACCTTGAAAACTTATACAAGCATATTTGTTAGGAACTGCTAAAGTCCTCAGTAAAACTGAAATAAATGTTTAATCAGTAAGTACTAAATGCCTTCTTACAACATCAGTAACTACTAATCTGGACAGCTTTTGCATCAATTCTGGTTTTCTTATGGTGACTGGAAAATAAATTTGTAAGTGAAGCTGTGGGTTTGGGGGTTTTTGTTGTTGGGTTTTTTGGGTTGTTTTTGGTTTTGTTTTTTGATATCTATCTGTACACCATGAAGAGATGCTGACTCTCTGAGCATGCTAATGACTGATGTAACAGTCTATAAGAGTGGAAATCCTATGGCATTTATTAAAATAAAGCCGTGACTTGAAGAATGAACCTAAAATGTCATCACAGTAGAGGAAACTTTATTTTTTCAGTGACAGTTACAGGACAACAAAACATTCATATTTCAAACTATTTAAAGTCAGGACCTAGAATCTTGGAGATCAGCATTTTCCATGTAATTAATTAATTTCTGATCTTGACTTGAAATCTTACGGATTTTAAGATAATCCTTACAATAATAATTACTTCCTCATTTTGCATGAACTTCCTTTCTAGAAAGCTGCTTCACCAAATAGTTGTGGTGGTTTTATGAGATGAAATAAAAAGCAAGTTAAAGTAACTGTGTTTTTAAAGAAAGTGAGGACAAGTCTGAAAGGATCTAAGAAGCATTAAGACAGATGCTCAGTCTGTACTTCCATTTAAACCAAACGTCACTTCTTTCTCCTTGTTTTCATAAACACCAATTCTGAGACGTCACAAGCATCCTTAGAGGTAGCTGTCCATTGCTGGTTGTCACTCACATGATGTTAAGCCCAAGTAGCAATACTGCTTCATAATAATGAAGTGTAATAAAAAATCATAGGTGCAGTTTGGAATTCTGTGCATTATCAGCCCCAAACCAGTGCTTTTGCTGAGTCAATGTAGTATGAAAGTGAAACTTTTTTTTTATAGTATATAAATTTGCTGAACTGGTTATCTATTTTGTCATATTTTTAAGCCAAATTATTACAAGTAAAAATTCCCAGTGGTAAAACTTCCCTTCTTTAAGAAAAGTTAATCAGTGGAGTGAATGTATCTAGTAAAGGAAAATTGTCTCTAATATGTAAACTTTCATTATTTTTTCATGGTTTTTGTTGGTTTGGTTTTTTCTACCTTGATAACTGAGGGATTTTGCTTCATTGGAAACTATATTGTGAAAAATAAAAAGTCTGAGCAATAGCACTTATTACATCACTTCCTATAATACTGGGACATTTAAACACAGCCTTTCTGTTTCCAGTTTGATTCATTATTTGTGCCGAAAAGTGAATTCAATCCCTGACTATAATGCTGCTATGTAAAGCAGACGGCAGTTTCCACGTTCCAGATGACACGTGGCTTTTTATTTTTAACCTTTGAAACAGACTTGCTGGATGAGGGTTTTTTTTAAAAGAAAATCAGTCTTTATGCTTTGTTCTTGAAGAGCTCTATTTTAATTATTATATTATTGAAGTGATGTTTTGAGGTAATAGTTGAGAATGGAAGTCTAAAATCTCAGAGACAAGGAACCTATGTTATGTAGGTGTTCCCTGATATACAAAGCAGCTATAATATTTTATACTACTTTGAGTGGGATTATTATTAAGTCTTTTGAATATGCTAATTGCACAGGAGATGGAGCAAGTGTGTTAACTTTTTCCCCCTTAAATAAACAACTGCACATGTATGAAGCTGACCAGGTTATATAATCACAGCATGAAAGGGTAAACACAATTTTAATGTGGAATGTTTGTTATTTCACTCTTGATTCCTATGTTGGATTATATCTATGCACTTTTACATGTTACCCTGTATCCTCAAAGGACTGTAAATCTGTGAACCATATGTCATCTTCTTAATTGCTCATTTTGTTCATATCACTTTGCAGCTGCCCTGTTAACCTCTAGAATTCATACCCAAAGAAATACAACAATCCATCTTTGAATTACATTTGTAAATACTTGCAGTTTTGTCACCCATTGACTAGACTTTATTCACACCTACTTATTCTAGCAGAGAATGTCAAATTAGGTGCTATATGGTATGACACCCGTGCCTTTGGTGAGAGTGTGCAAAAGAATGATGCTTATCAACTTAAGTGCAATAGATGAGAATTCATCATTATTGAGTCTCTGTAAAAAATCTTGGGGAGGAAGAAGAGTAGTGGTATTATAGAAACACTGTAGGGTTTTATATCTGTAGGAAAAGTAGTTTCATTTTTCTTAGTAAGCCTTCACTGGATTTCTTCTTTCAACACTTCAGTCACTCAAATCATTAGAGAATTTAAACTTTAGAGTTTAAATTATAGTAAAAGTTAAGGGAAAAATTAATTACAGTAAAATTTAAGGGTGTATTTGCTGGAAATGCAGAATATTTCTTTGGAGAGCATAGGCAGTGCACATACAAGCATGTATTTTAATCCAGTCTAACGTATCTGTTGTCGTGTTTGTGGAATCCGTTCACGGAGTTGTCTTCTTTTGATTGCCTTCCTATAGTTTTTATATAAGGCAGGTCTGTCAGTTCTAGTAGACTGATGGTATTCTCTTTGAAAGCTGTCTAGCAACAATTTATGTGTCTGAATCTTTATAAAATGCATGATGAAGATTTTACTGACTTTGTTTCAGTATTATGACACCGTTGGCAGTTCCCAGATATGTAAACTCCGGTTTAGTGTCATTATCACTAACTGCCTTGTAGAATTATTGCTAAAAGAAGCTGTGTGGTTTGATTTATTTGGATTTGTTTGTTTGTGGTTTTATTGTTGAGAATTGAAAAAGTGTCTGTCATGGGCATAACAGATTTGACTTGTTGAATTTAATTCATTGCAAGTTAACAAACATTTCATAACTGCTTCAGGTATTCGGAGTGGGGCGGGGGGAAGAGAGTAACATTTAAATGCTTAGGGAAAGCACCTTTCCTTGGCCTTTCCCAGGCTTGACTTCACTCCAGACACCTGTTCTTCCCCCTTCAAGGTCTCCACTCCCCTTGTTGTTGTTGCAGGCTCCACTGTGTCCCTTAGAGGGCAAAGGGTGGTGCAGAGAATTTAAGTTAGGACATAGCAGTTTGTTTCTGCTGCTTCTTGTTCCTTACTCTCTACCCCAAATACTTTCTTAATCATGTGCTCTGCTCCAGTGTGAGTTCATCCATCAGCCTCAGTGCTTTTGTGGATATATCTATTGTAGCTTAGGCTTACCTGCAAAACACAGTTGTTCAACATTGAACTTCATTTATAGTCTTCCGATATTTAATTTCACCATTATAGAAGTTGAGAAAGCTCACAATGTCAAACAAGAAACTTATGGTCAGTTGTTTCAAATTTCACTTTTATAGAGTCAGTTTCTGTAGTTTGTTTGGATATCAGCAGTAGAATTCATAAACAGTTTTATTCATTGTTTGTGGTTTTGCTACCTTTACTGTTGACTTGATGCCTGCTGACTTTTGTGTCTTTGTGTATTTTGATGTCCTTGTGTATTACTTTGTTTAGAGAGTTTTGTATCTTCAGCAGTGTTCCTATTCTTAGTACCTCAAGAGAATGGATCTAAGTCTTCATGCAAGTCTGTTTCTAAGAGTTAGAACTACTTTCTTTTTACATTGTTGAGATTCAGTTGTTGTTTGTTACCAAAACGCAACATAAAAATTGGCAAAAAACTTTTTAGTTTAAATGGGGGTCCACAATAGTAAGATTATAGCCGGAATCAATCAGTTCTGTACATAGAGGAATTGTTCCTGCTTCTAGATGATACATCTACATTTTATGTGCAGGTCAGCAGTATGAATAAACTAACTTTTACAATGAAAACTTACAATCTTAAAATAAGGTCGTGGAAGCAAAAATGTGAGTTAAAATAGAAGGCATTAGAAAATCAGGAGAGTTGCCCAAGCATTTTGGGTAATTGAGATCTAGTGTTTTATAATTTCTTAGTCAGAATGAATAACAGAATCATTTCGTTCATGATTCTACTCTGAAAGCACTGTGAACGCTGCAAACAGTTTAGACATATCCCCTCTTTTCAGAGTACAGAAAAATGCTGAAACAAATAGTAAATCAGTGTTATGACAGTGTGGAAAATTACAAAATTATTTTATTTCCATTCTTTCTCCACTCTTGCTAATGCTAGTTTTGTGCATTCTCATTCTAACATTTAAGAATGGTATGCTCAAGTGGAAAACCAGTGGAGAGTTCACCATTGCAAGAGTTCAAACTTCAGAAATTTTTTTTTGTATATCATTAAGGACTGTTAATTTAATGCTTTAAAATTGTGCTTTTTTGCTTGAGGATCGTGTTAACTTTTTCTAAAAGCCAAAATTTTGTGTCTGTAAATGTGTCAAGGTTGTCATGAAGATGAGAATAATAGGGTATAATGTCATTGCTCTACTGATCTGCTAAAAAAGTTGTAATTCAGCCCTGAACTTTAAGTTTCAGTAAATGCTCCCATAATAAGTATTCAAAACAAAAGTGCTCTGTTTCTTGATTAAAAGCAACTATGAAAAGATGCGTAGATGCTTGAGGTTCTAAACGTAGAGCCAGGTTGATGTGTATTCGAAAAGTTCCCAGGCAGGTAAGCGCCTAAGATCACAAGGCAGTTACCATGCTGTGAAAGAGCAAGTGTACTCTCGCTCCATTTTCAGTTTGTGAGCTGAGCACACATGCTTCTGGAAGCTGAAATGGAAGATAGGGGTTTCATTTATATCATCTGCAAATCCTGCTCTATTCTGGGCTGATTTGCTCTGTCTTATTTGTATCTTGTTTTGAATTTACTCTTTAGGCCCTTAGTAGGGGGAAATTCTATTAATGACATTTAACTTCAAAAGGGCACATTTCAGATTCTTACTGTACTTTCTGAGCACCGCTATGTGACTGTATCCTTCTAGTACGTGTCTTGCATATCTTGTTGAAGTGAAAGATAAGTAATTTATGCTTTAATTTGCTGTAGAACTTGTAGAACTTATTACTTCTCAGAAGACACTGCAAAAATATATCTTAGAAAAGGATTTTACAAGATTGTACATATGCTCCCCATTTTATACAGGAAGTAATTGAAACCTGAAAAAAATAGCACACCTGTTGCAGAAAGAAGAAAAAGTTTTATGTTTTCCTGGCTCACAGCCCTGTGCTTAATCACTCATTTAATTTTTCATTATTTGGGCTAATTATTGACAAGATGGGCCACACGTCAGTTCTTTTGCTACCGTAACTAAATTGACTTTGGAAGAGTTAGATCCTAGCAGAAAAAAATTTGCCATATGGTTGTTCATCCCAAATTTTAATATCTGTATATTAATAACTCCATAATGCCTGTTACTCATTCAAACAATTCTGTATTTCACAGATTACTGCTCAGTTGTAACACTTGTGGACCCATCAAACGTGAAGTTAACGTGCACTCTTTTTAATGGAAATTTGGATGCCCTACCAAAAATCTACAGGGTTGGAGATATTGTACGATTTCATAGAATAAAGGTATGTACTAGGGTGGGGGCAGTTTATGTACTAGCTTTTTTTTGTGTGTTGAGAGGACTATAGGAATAATTTAATTCTTCTTACATTGAAATTAACACATGGAGACATTGGATAAACTACTTGATTGATAATACAGCTACAGTTACGATATGGACCAAAAGGGAAAATAAGCTATCAAATTTTTTAAACAATAGAGTACTAAGCTGGTACCTTGCTTTAAAAAAAGTGTTAGATGTGGTTATGACAACTGCAACTGAGTATTTGTTAAACTCAGTGACAAAAATCATGTGGTCATACTTCTATTTGAACAGCATTTAACTGACATAAATGTGCCCAATTTATTCCTTTTCAAATTAATAGAATTCAGCTTCTATTATGGAGCAGTTTAGATCATCTGGATATTTACTCAAGCGAATGTAACCTATCTGGGGTTGTTAGTGTGCAGTATGCTCTAGCTGCTGCTTTGATGTTTTCCTGCCTTACCCCCTATTTACCTGTATCAAAGGCCATGAAGGCAACAGTGTTCATAGCTTTGGTACTGCTTCCTCTGGATGTTTACCTGTTGCTTGCTGCAGCTGTGTAGGGAAGGGAACCACACTACAGAGACTGAAAGGAAATCTTGTAATGCTGAACTGTACTTAGAGGGGTACAGTAGTACCAAAGACATGACTTTACCATCTTATGTTAATTACCAAGACAACCATACGTATTTATATATTTTTGCTTAAAATAATTACAGTGGAAATGAGTAAATGTCCTGAAAGAGGCCAGTTTGAAAAAAAAATAAAATTGCATATTTGAACACTTGTGAGAGATCTAGGAAATTTAGGATTGTACAAGAGGTTGATGGAAGGGCAGACGATCAATAGTACTAAGCATGTATATTTTGATATGCTGTAGCAGGAGAACAAAGAAAAAATACTATGATAATAAATGTAAAAAGCAAGATATATCCAGTAATTGAGAATTGTACCACAGAGGTTATTAAGAAAGAAATTAATAAACTGTCTTCAGTTATTTATTAATATTATTAACATTAACAGTTGAAAGAGAAATTAGCTAACCTATTCTAGGTTAGTATAAAGCTTCCTTAAGGTCATCTTTATGTATAAATAAAGTGGAATGAAACAGTATTTAGATTTTAAAGCTTGTATGTGTTGTTAATATTAGAAGATCACTGATTTGATTTCAGATAGGAAAGTCTTAGGATAAATTTTAAATTCTTGCTGAATCCAGCAGGGTGTTACACAGATATACTTGTTTCTGAAATTGAGTAGAGAGAGAAACAGGTTTATTGCTTCTGAAATCAAAATACATATTTTATAATATGTGTATGTAAAGGGAGAAAGCAGAAAGGAGCCTGATTAAAATACAAGAATTGAAAAATTGCATGTCTCTGATGGATTAATACTGGAAGTATTTTTTGAGATGTGGGAAGTGCAGGTTAAAAAAACAAACAAACAAGACCACTGTTAGGGATGTTATGTATGCACCTTCTTTTATGCAAACAAAATAGTGTTTTATCTCCACTATTTATCTTTAATATAAACTTATTAATAAGTAAAAATCTGACATAGAAGCCTGGTGCCAACTGCTAGAAGTGAACTAAGAGGGGTGACCTATTCCTCTGTTTCACCTACAACCAGCATAGTGTGTGTGATTGCTGTACAACACAGTTTTCAATTAAAGAAAAAAAACCTCTTAGAGTTCTGATTACACTGCCTGCAGTTCCTCCTTCACTCTCTTCTTTCTCACCTTCTCCTCGTTTGAATGAAAAGCAATTGAAAGTAGCAGAGGCCAGTCTTGTCAGACCTGTGCTTACAGATATATATAGTCCTTACAGTGTGTATTCGGATTTTCTTGTCTCAGATTTCCTTTTAGGAGACTTCCAAGAAGTTGACATTAATAGCAAACCTATTTTAAAAATGACTGCTCCCTGCTGCACCCTCAGCTGCTGCTGAGTAACTTATCTCCAGAGTAATAGAGGTGTCGGCAAAGTCTGGTGGTTCAGAGCTAAAAACTTAATGGGGAGTATCCTGTTGGGATTGCTCTGAGTAGTGAATAGTTCTGTTTGCTCAGTATTTGTTGCAGACAATGAAAAATTTGAATAGCTTAGTAAAAGAACTGAAAGATTATGCAGTTTTCATTATATTTCTGTTGAAATTTCTTTACGTGCGTTATTATGACTTCTTGTGATGATTTCTCATGGATTATAGTACTCAGTGATTTGCAGTACTGTATTTGGGCCTTCAACCACAGTCAGTGGTTGAGATGACAGAGATGGCAGCAGAGATGACAGTGGGGGTGATCCCCCACTCTTCAATAGAAAAGCTAGGTCTTTGTTCTAATTGTCTATCCTCTGTTTTCATGGTAAAGAAGTAACCTAGTAATGCTTAACATAGTAATACTATATCTGTTAATACTTAACATATCACTTGTTCCACTAAGTTACCTACTCTGATTTTTAAACCAGTTTGCCATTATTTGTAGGAACAGTCTTGTCTCTGCATTTTGATTGCAATTTTCTTGACTCTGTGTATTGCCTCCTTCATTTTAATCCAGTTTATCCCATTAGAGTTGATTCCTTCTCTATTCTTCCACTTGAAGGAATGTGGAAGGCCCCGAGAGAGGCACGGGAGTATGTGCTCACTTATTCTGAGACAGCTCTCACCGTAGCTGTCAGGCTGATAAAGATGAGAGAGGAAAGTCTGAGTCTTAGCTATAGACCATACTGAATGAACGTTAAACTTGGGTAGAATTCAGCTGCCGGACTGTTAGTGTCCTCTGAGTAAGTGTGGTCCAAATATATAAGCTTGGTCAAAGTCAGGTTTGAGATTTTTTGCTAAAAAGTACATCAAAGAATGTGTGGTCTGCAAAACTTCAACCCTGTTTCCAAGACCTTGCTTTGAAGTGTCAAAACAGTTAAATTTTTTTGTGTGTGACAACTATGAGATATTTTTTAACACAGAGAAACCCACATTTTCCTCAGAAATATCAGTATTACTTTTGGCTTCCCTTTGAAAATAATATAAGTCATGCATCTCACTTTTGAAGTTTTGATGGAATTTAAATTGAAAACAAGTATTTGTTGTATAGTATATAATGTCAGGACATATTGACTATGGGCAGAAACTCTATCAAGTTTCTCCATAATTTGAAAACTTAGAATCTTGCACATATGTTTTCTCAAATTTTGATCTGATTACTTTGGTCAAGTTATCTGAACATGTCTTAAATATGTAGGAAATATTCCCAAATAATAATTTTTTACTTTATTAGAATTTTCTCAAATACACTATGCCACTTTCTCAAAGGAATATTTCTAAAGCAGTCTCACAATGACTGCTGTTTAGTTGCTTTTTTTCTTTTAATTATTATCAAAACAGAAACTATTTCAGCTAGTTTAAGTATATATACTTCTTGCATACTTTTTTGTTCCACAAAATATTTATAGTATGTTCAGCTGTATGTACAATGTATTGTTCATTTTATTCTTTAATTTATATTTCCATTGCTGCAGACATTTCTGATAATCTTATTTTGCAGACAGCAATTCTTAGGAATAGTAGAGGATAAGCTGTAATTTATGGTCCTAATACCTTGGTGTATTTTTCACATTTTCATAAAAATTCATTTAATTTCCATATGAATAGCCTTGTCAACTTTCTTTTGAAAGGTGCCTGCAGATAGTTTTTGTGGTTCAGTTTTCTTGTGGTTATATTTAAACATGTTCTAAATGGTTTAATTTATATAAGGACAGAGATTATTTACTAAGTTACTTGAAATTGCTTCTGTGTTTCATTATTACCTCTGTTCCTGGAGCTGGAGGTACACTGGCATTTCATTATTAAAATACAAAAAAGTATAATCAGCATACTGTATTATCCAGACTTGTTTATACTGTGATTTACTCTACCTAATGTGAGAAAACATTTACAAAATATAAGGAAATATACCAAATTTATTCAGGTGAGATTTTTGACAGAAACTTTTTTTCATATAAACAGTGTCAGTGACAACTTTTATGGAGCAATTAATCTCTTGGTCTGGTACAGTGTTAAGGCTCAGGTTCAGTTGTCTAGCATATTTTTGAGCAACAAATAACTAAATTTGTAACAATTTTAACAAATCATAGTATTTTTTGTTGGGCTATTTGTCTGTTTTCATGTTCTATTATGGCATGTGTATATCATTCAAATGCTTGATCTGCAACTTTGTTTTAGCACAGAAGTATGTCTTCAGTGTTCGTGACGGGTTTTTCAGATTTCTGTCCTATCCCACCTTCATGCACTTCATTACACTTAGAATGGAACGCAAACATTTCCTGTTTCTAGAATAGTTTTTAAAAAGCAGGTTTCCGTGTTGTAGAACTGAAGTCATTCTCATATTGCGAAGTCTGGAAAGGGCTATTGAGAGACATCTCCAAAGATCTTACTCTAATTTTTAGCCTCTTCTTAGACCTGTGCAATTTCTAATAAAGCTCAAGAGTTTCAGAAGCAGTGGAACAGAGACAAATTTAGGGGACTAGTCATTAATATCCTTGTAGGTGATGCTGGGCATAAAAAGTATTATATTCAGTGGCCACAGTCTCTGAGATGGACAAATCATCATAAATACAGTACTTGATTTTTCTCTACGAGATCCATAACACAAAGGAGAAACTCCCATTTGATAGGAAGGCCATTCAGGAATGAATTTACTGAGGCCATTCATACCCTAAAAGACTTCAGGACAATTCTTTAGGGATTTTTTTCAGCTAATTTCTGAATAAGACACCTTGTCAATCTGCTTCTGCTTTGTTTCTTATTTAAAATGTCAGAACCACTGGTAAAGTAATAGCATTTTAACAAGAGAAAGCAACATTTGTTTATAACCTGTTGCTGCTGAAATGGCAAGCAATACTTACAGGGCGTTTCCAAGCTTTAAAAGCTCTGTGCTTCAGTTCAGGTAGGTGTGAAACTCGTAGTGCCTTGCACCAGTAGCCCTTAGATGTCATTACATGTTGGCTCCCTCTGCAGCCAAAAATAGAAAAGAAAGAAGACAAGGAAATAACATAAATACCCATCTAAATGAAATTACTTTTTTGTCTTGACACAAAGGAAAACCTAGGGTTTTGGTTTTGGCTTTTTTTCCATCAAGTATCTGTTCCATCTATTATAGTCCATTTGTCAAGCTAAAGTGCAGTGATCTGCCTCTAAAGCCTCTAAAACTCCTGGTAAGGTGATGAGTGTATGGGGAGAATTGAAGGGCATCCCTTTGTGACTTGGAACCCTCATCCCCTAAATTTTGTATCGTCTTCTAGGAAGAAATCTTTTTTTGTAGCCATCATTACTAAGAACAAATTAGAAGATTGTGCGGCATCTAGTATGTTGTGTTCTTTTTGCACTACCCCAAGTTCCTATCTAGGGTTTCAGTCTCAACTGAAATATAATCCATGTATAGGTATTCCCCAAAATTCCTACAGATCTTTCTAAACCTACAATGCAATCAAAATACGTAGTGATTGTCAATGAGGAACTAGAGATGGTAAATCTTAGTATGGCAAAAGGGGTGTTTCCAAGCATGGTTGTGGAGTAAGAGAGTAGTGTGCTACTGAAAGAAGTTAGCTGATGAGTTCCTGGAATCTCCACACTTTGAATTTTTCGAGGCTCAACTAGCCAAAGCCTGATGTGACACAGTGCTGGCAACAGCCCTGACCTGAGGAAGAGATGGGACTTCCTCATCTGCCTGAGGTCTGTGCCAAGTAAAATTCTTGTGGTTCTGTGATTGGGCCATACCAGTCTAGTAACTGGACAGGATCCCTTTTCAGTACAACCATTTGTAATCCTGTCTATACCTTCACAGAGTTTTTTGCTTCTGGAGGCTTGTGATCAGATTTTATGTTTGAGAAGGAGGGAATCTTTTTGTCACTGGTTGTTTGCATGAAGTATCTTGCTTCTGTGTCAGCTGAACCCCCTTTGTGGCCTGTGCTTATATACCAGTGTCTAACTGAGAGGAATAAATTGATTGCTACAAGTAGCTCTAATACTTGTAGATACATTGCCTGTAGACAATCTTGCACTCTTTCATTCTTTTTCACTAGTATCTCACACTATGTTTCTGCAGTTAAGGAAAGACTGGGAAGCAGCATATGAACATTGGTCTTCTGTTTTGTTGTCAACCATGAATTACAGGGATCATAAGTTTTTGCCTTCTGCTTAGGTAAAAGATACCTTATAATGAGGTTTTCAGCTGAATGTATGCTCAAATTGGAATAGAAGTTTGGACAGTGCATTTCAGATGATGCAGTAATTCAAGTAAAAACACCAACAAACCACAACATAACTTGATGTCTTGAAATAATTTTATATGTATAACTAATAATCAAGTTTTAACCTTAATGTACTCATGTTTGAAAATATTATCTTCAATTCCTGATCCTTCCACAAATCAATAGTTACATTTATTTTAGGAAATCTTCTTTCTTAGTATGAAAAACGTGTACATTAGCTTAGTGTATGTTGTTTTAGAAAGCATTTTTTTATATTCTAAGATGATTTGTGACTGCAGTGGTTTCATAATAGTCCTTTGCTTCTGCAATTTAACGATCAGTTTTGATGGAAAACTACCTTGGAGATGCTATTATTCCAGCTTTAAACACTGCTTACTATCACACTTTTCGATTGAGTGAGATGAATAACACCAGCTTCCGTAAAAAGAATAAAAAATTCAGTTTGCTGTAAATCTATTTATAAATATTCAAAGGTCAGATTCTTCTCAGTGAGCATATTCAGGAGATTTGTACCCCATAAAAATCACTAGAATTATTGCCCACGCTATTTGTTGAGGTGTCATTTCAGTTTTGTTTTGTTTTCTTATTTAGTTTATAAAAAGCTATGCAAAGACTCCAGAAATATGTACTGGAATTTACATGCCTGCTTAAAACAAGACAAATACAATGTAAGTTGCTCCATTGTTGTCCCAGAAGATATTTTTGTGTAACAACCATCATTGACTTTATTTAAAATTGTCAGGGAATTTTTAAGGATAACTATCTGTCCCCTTTCCCTGTTCTCCCCCCTGTTTTTTAAAAGAAATCCCCAAGGCCACTAGAAATGTCACAAAATCTACTAAGGGAGCATTGTTATCATATACAGAAGTCTCAGATTAGGTTTTTTCCCTAAGTTTAATTCAATGTCAAAATCATTTGTGTGTGGAAAATAGAACTAGTTTACAGTATCACTGCTTTAACTTGATCTGAGGTCTACTGAGAGTGACATAATGAAACATTTGTCCATACATTTTGTTCATTTTACACTCCAGTGATTCTCCATCACTTTAGCAATCATTTGTTTTTAAAGGACAAGCCTGGAGAATTTTTCTTGACCGTGTTCAGTTCTGTGGGTCTGACATAAGAAATTTTCCAGCTATGAAATATTTTGTTCTGTAACTCGTTCTACATTTACTTATTCCGTTTGTTCTGTTGTTCCCTATTTAATGTTGCTGAATGTTTACTTTTGAGACAACTCAGTGGCATCTCCACATAGCTACGCCTAAAGGCATTTGGGTTTGCTTCAAGATCATTGGTGATTTTCTCATCATGACACTTCAGGTTTACCTTCTCACATTTTATTTCTTTTGTTATTCTATAACTGCCTTTCCATGTGTTAAAACTGATTTCGGATCCTCTAAATAAGGATACTAGGAGATGTCAGAAGTGCAGCGTGTTCAAGCACAGCCACATGAATGCTCAAAACATGACATAAAGTATTTGGGAAATAGGGAATATAGTCTATGATGAAATATTAGTCAAAGCCCAGGGAAACAAAATAGTTTCTTGAACTGGTTTCCTGAAAGGTTTAGTATCCTCTTAAATAGGCTAGAGCTCTAGCATAGTATTTTTATTAAGAAAGAAGTCAAGATATTTTGATGATGATTTAAAAGAATTAGTGAAGAAATAAATTGCTAGGTAAACTGGAAATGAAAACACTTCAAGAAACTTCTGACATGTCAGACAAGATACTTAAAAATATGCTTGAAGTATCTTTGTGTAGTGGATGAATGAGTAAAAGTGATGAGCTTTCCTCCCCTCTGGATGCTACCTATTTTGAGAGCCTATTGGAATATATGGCCAGTGGCAGCAGTGAAAGTAAATCTCTCTCTATATATTAGAGAACATCTTAGTGTTATACTGGAACAATTTTTTCCCAGATCATGGGTAATGGGCACGAATTGATTATGAAACCATGTATTTTCCTGATTTGTCCCTGGGCTTTTCTTGTATTTTTAATATTTAAAACTAAAGGTTAACAGCTTAAAGCTTTTTGGTGTTACAATGAAGAAAAACTACATCATGAATTGATATGCTCCATTGGTCAGATCTAGAGAATGCCTAAGTAAATGAAAGTTTGTTCTAGAGATGATCCTTATTGTATGTATGCATTATGTCAAAGTAGCAGGGATTAAAGGAGTTCTGAAATTGAACTGCTTTGTTTATGAATTTCAAAGGAATACTTGATTTGTGAGTTTTTCAAATTTCAGCGTGTTTATAAAATACAGGCCTAAATCATTGGCAGTGTTTTGATAAAAAATGTTGCTGTCACATTTTTCAGATGCTGCACTTCTAAATCAGTAGGATTTTCAACCATCTGAAAACTGAGCACTGGGAATTCTAAACTAGATTGTCTCACAAATAGGTATATTGAGAAGTCTTGGTTTTTTTGTAAGCGAATTTTAATTAAAAAGGGATAGATCAGAACATCTGGTTTGAGATTTCTGGATAATGAGTCATGCAGCACTTTGATGTGCGTGTGTATATGCAAAGTGCAGGTAACAATAGGACTAGTCTAGATCCTTGAAGGAATGTTTCAACCTTTGAACGCTGTGTGTTATATGGTAGCAGATACACAGGATAAATCATCAGGATACAGGAGATCTGCCATGTGCAGAGCAGTGGACATAAGAGTAATTGTAAAAGCTGTGTTCATAATTCAAGGGATGAAAGCTGGTCACTGTTTGCTTTATGAAAAAAAAAAAAAAAATAGCTCCTAGGACTGATATTTTCTTTTTCAGTTCTGTACTATCAGGAAATGGGGCTGTTGTGAGAGGCAGAAAACAGGAATCCATAGTAACTTTGCTCTGCCATCACTCTGTGTGACCCCCTAAAAATTAATTTCTCTTGCACCTCAGTTTCCCCATCTGCTGTGTTCCCCACAGAAACATTTTGAAATTTGTGAATAAAATACTCTGCACTGATGCTGTAAATTTACAAGTAGATATTAATCTGACATTAAAAAAGTAATTGTGTTAGATTATATTTTTGCTTCACTTATTATTTTTTTTTAAATTAATGTTAATTTACTCTTTATGTTTGTTTTTTATTTTGACTTCATTCTCCTAATACCACCGGGAACAAACATGATCACTGATCCATTCCTTATGGACATGATAAAACAGAAATTTATGTATATTTCAATGTAGTGCAACCATTTATTTTATTTTTTTTCCCTCATATTTTGTTACAGATCAGGGAATACAATGGACAGATGCAGGGAGTTACCAGCGTGGGATTTGCATCCTTAACATTTGATGGAACTGTAGGAGCACCAGTAGTTCCTCGAACCTCTAGCAAAATGTACACTTTCATGGATGAAGAACAGAAAATAGTAGAAGACTTACGTATTTGGGCAGCCAGTAAGCTTTCTATCTCTGGACTAGCAACAAAATTGTCTGGTGTTCAGCCAATGCTGTTCTTTGATCTCACTTGCCAGCTGGTAGGAAAAGCGAAAGTGGATGGATCTTCTTTTCTTCTAAAGGTAGATTTATTTTTTAAAAAACACTTGTTACTTTTTAAGATGCTATGATTCAGCTTTTCATAAAATAGACATACTCATTCATTTAAATGTTATGTAGATTACTGTTTTGTGGTTAAGCAAATTTATGTTCCTTGTCCATTTTATTTCTGTACAAACAAAACAGAAATCTCAGTGCTCTTCAAAGTTGTTCATACGATTTATTTCTTTAGAGAAGTTCTGTAATATGGTATTGCTGCTGAAGGCAGGAGACAGGATGTCTGGTGCAGTTTTACTAATCCTTAAACAAGTGACAACAATAAATGGGTAGTTGTATAGTACGGACATACTGAGAAATTCATAACCTTGTAGATAGCGGTTATCACTGGGAACAGGACGTCTCAAGGCACCCGAGCATGCTGAACAGACAAGAACTGGTTTTGTGGCAAGAATAAGGATTTTAGGGTTTAGGTCGCTGAAAGAACACAGTGATGAAGAAGAGAAGATGAAGTAAATGACCACCAGAGGTCACGAAAGACCACCGAGGGGAGAAAA
>WTSP01021660.1:9350-78918 GCA_025331215.1 Actenoides lindsayi | reverse complement strand
AGACCACCGAGGGGAGAAAAGACCCTAACCCTAATTTTATTACGCATGCTCGGACTATGTAAATGAATTCCAGGAACCCATTGGCATATGACTGCCCTTTCTAAGAAATATAATGAATATGTATGTTTGGCCTGCATATAAACTGTGTACCCAACTTGCATCGGGACGCACATTTGGAGGAATGATCCCCTGTGCGTCCGGCGCCACAAAATAAACAATGCCGGCTTAATAACTTTGGTTATAGAGTTTTACACTGGGTCTGTACAGATCATCGTTTTGCAAACATCACAAGATTTCTTGAAGTTGAAAAATATTGTTATATTTAAAATTTAACCTTGTTTTTTAGTTAGCAGCAATTATTGCTTTTCTGTATCTACTGGATGTAATTAATGCAGTAAGTAGTACTATCTAGAAAATTAATTAATGGATTATGTTATCTATCTTGATGGATTTAAGGTAGCTTCTTTTGGGTATACATAAGCACTTTGGGGATCAGTGCTCACTGAAATTACAAAATGCAAAGTCGCATACAAGAGGAGAGTATGCACCAAGGGTGAGTCATCAGCTATTTAGAAAGGTGGTCTGCATAATTTTCCTGCATTTAACTCCAGATGTATCAATCTGGTGTTGTTTTGAAACAACAATTCTTAAAATTTGAGTGATGAACAGCCTGTTATTTTCTGTTTTATGACTTCATAAAATTAGTTACTGGTTCTACTGTATTAAGCTGTATTGTTATGACATTTATAGAAATAGCACACTGCGTTATTTCTTCATTATAGTAGCAAAGATTTTTCTTGTGCAGAACAATGCATATACTACAGTAACAAACCTGTAATACACTTTGCAGCTGTTAGAAATATTTTCATTTAATTATCCCATGTGAAATTGATGTCAAATGAGACACGGTAAAATTTCAGAACTTTGTGGGCTGTAATTAAGTTGTTCATTAATAAGTATATGTTAATCATTGAAGGAGCTTTTGCAAGGACAGATACAAGTGCTTTCTGAAATTATTAATATTTCTTTACACTTTTTTGTGTTGTAAGATCTGAAGTCAATTTTTATATAGTATAGATAATGTCTAGTGGGGGAGAACTTAGGAGAGACTTAGGAAGGTAAAAGTTTGAAATCAAATAATGATAGATCAATTTTTCTGATCCTTAATTCCTTTGACTATATTTTTTTTTAGTAGTATAAGATATTAGATATTAAAACTGTATTAAAATGCATCAGACAAGTTTAAAAATGATAGATGAACATTGGTGTGCGCTTGCTAATTTCCTTCATTTTTCACGCGTGGCAAAATCCCTTCCTCATATCAAATGTTGGTTGTGGTAGAAGAGAAGCCTTTTTAAAAAATGGTAAACCAATCTCTGATTATTTTCTTGATTTGCTTAAAAAAGCCCACAAAACCCAAATTCAGTAGCAGCTGAAGTTGAGTGCTCATTAAAGAATATTATTTTATTTTGGTTATACGATTTATAATAATGATTTCAATTTTTTGTCATTCCAAGAATAGTATAATCCACCATAATGATTCTTTTAAGCATTGAGCTCATGTAACTTGTGGGGATTGCTTCAAAGATGACTAAAATGAATTTCAGTGATTTTGTGCATCACCCACAGCATGACTTTTAATATTGCACTCCATAAATTTAATTGGGATAGACACAGTACCTGAGGCTGACACAGCATAAAGACTGCATCGCTAGCTTGTCAGTGCTTACCTATTTCTGAGAATTTTGTTACTCAAACTGATGGAGACTAAAAAACTCACACTAAAAATTATTCTGCCATTTATGCCTTTCATAGCTGTTTTATTATTATTCTTTCTTTCCTTCTGTCAGTTACATTGTCTACATTAAGCTATGTGATAGTATTAACATACTCTGCTGAAGAGAGAAATGGGTTTCTTTGTGTCTCTTCCATTTCAGTGTTTTGCCAACCATGGTGATCAAAGGTTGTCACTAACTATTCCCAAGCACCAGTCTGTTCATGCCTAGTAATGAAACCATTTACTGGTTTTTATCCAGAATTAATTTAGTCAGTGTTGGTGTTTAGACCAGGGTTGGTTTTTTAAATCGGGGCTTCTGTGTTTTCATCCATAATTTGTGTTAAGTGAAGCTAGCAAAATCCTGAGGCAGAGAGCTTGATCTACTTTAATATCTGTGCAAGTACCAAAACTAACTACTTGTCTAAGGATTTTGTTTTTCTTGTAAAGAAAGCTTACTGGCTTACAAATTCTTCCAAAAGGTGTCACGATGCTAACCCCCTTAGTTCCTCTGGTAAAGGACATATTAAAGCTAAGTAGAATCCTTGTAATCTGACAGGGAGCATTCAAGTTATTTCAGTCTGTCTGTCAGATCCATCTTTTAAGTGTAGAGCTACTGTTGTCCCAAGTAAAGCCAGCTGAAAAATAATGGGAAACTTAACAAACTCAAGGCTCTTTATTTTGTCAAAGTGATTAAATTCGTAATATATTAGCACTAAATCTATGTTCCTCAAGCTTAGTTCTGGAACAGGTTTGATAATTGAAGCAATAGGCAACCTCTCTTTCAGAGGTGGTTTTAAGTATTTCACGGTACAGGATCAGAGGATAATAGGCTTTTTTGTTAATCTGTGGCAGCATGTACCACCTCATTATCTGGATCCTTGAGACTACATTATTTGGGAACATTCATTTGATGTTATGGGCCATTTCCACTGTGAAGAGTTTTCTCTTTTATCTCTTGATTTGGGATGAGTATTTCAACCAGGAGTTATTCTCAGTGTATTTGCACATGGCTTTGCTGATTCTTAAATCTTTTCCTTTGGGCCCTTTGATCCACAGCAGTTAAGAATAAGGTGTAGAAACCCTTTAAAAATTAAGCTTTGGGGTCTTTTTTTTATTTTTTCTTCCCCTTCTGCAGTGCCTAACTCATGGAACAAAATGCCTTGGTATCACAAACTGCTTCTTGGTATCACAAATTACCATCTGTTGAAATGACATGCATGAAATCTTATAAAATGCAGTGTTTCAGCCTTATGGTCCAAATGCCTCTAAATTTATTTTCTTTTTTTCTATGCTAGTATTTCATATCATTCTTTATGTTGTATTTGAGAAGAGTATATCTTCAGGAACTCAGGAAACCATGGTTTACAGAATATATTTTATGCAGCTGTAATTGATACTTTAATGTTTGGTTTAAGTAGCAAGATTTTGGTTCCAAAATCCTAAGGTAATCTTACTTTTCCACAATAACTTCGATAGCTCAAAAATAACTCTTGATGTTTCGGTACTTAAGTGTATCAAGAACTTAGCTTTAGGCAAACCATTTCTAGAATCCTTGTTATTAAGTGTATGCTAAATACTGGTGTTTTTCTCATCTGTTCTGGATAAGTAGCAGTGTATATTGACGTGGGAGGTAAGGGAAGTGTATGCTGTGGACTCAGTCTTCACATACTGTAGCTGAAATGGTTAAAAAAACCCATATAGCAGGATTCAAATATTAAATATAGACAGTTCTGCATATGGTAACTTACAGTAGTTGTAAATGATGGATAAAAAGTTGAAGTTTTTCTAGTCATGAATTATTATTTTTTTTTAAATATTAACAAATCCCAAGTCTTAACACTTGATCATATTCTCTATAGAGGTTGTTTTATACTCTGTATGGAATAATAATAATAATAGTGAAACAACCCCATAAAATCTAATGTAAGTACTTTAAGACGGAGATGCCAGGTAAGATTTCTTATTGTTATCAATTTTTAATCAAACAACAAATTAAAAAAAAAAATGTTCTTTAAATCTCAATCTAAAGTATTCTGAGCATACTGAAATAGTTTGTTTGCATTGCAGGTATGGGACGGCACAAAATGTCCCTATCCAACATGGAAAGTGCCTGTAGAAGAAAGAGACCTGGAAGGAGAAAAGCTACTTCTTCATCAGCTGCGAAATCTAACGGTGGACATTCTAGTCTATGATAACCATGTACAACTGGCAAAATCACTTAAGGTAATGCACAGTTTGGTATTTCTAACTCTCATTTTGTGGCCTATTTTCTGCTTAGAACTCACTTCAGAGAATGTATCAATTCAGTCCTGCTGTTAATTAGTTTCAAATATTCCTCTTTATCTTTCACTGTATTTTCTGTACCTTTTATTTGAATGCAAAACTCCCTCAACATGTGTAAAACAGCCTCATTACCCTAAAATTGCCATGAAAGAAATTCTTCCAATTAAGCAGTTCTTTCCAGACACTGTAATATCATATATAATCTTGTGAAAATAAAGCACTTGGAAAATGTATTTTCTGCTTTATTTTTTTAAATGATACAAAGTGGGGTTAAACTTGTAGTCCCATTGAAGGCCTGTAATTCTGAAGTCAATAAAAGATGTTCCGTTCTATCCACTTCTACAATTTGCAGAGCAATCTTCATTTAGTGGGTCAGTAATGTTGATTATGTTAGAGAAAACAACATAATTAAACATTTGATCTTCAGCAATACTGCCATCTTGCTTCTGAATACAGTAAATTAGCAAAGAGTGCATGTTTCATTTTATGCCTTGCCTTCTATACCGAAGCATTGTTTTTAAGAAAGTCTTTACCAGAAAATAAGGATAGGTGATAACCATTTGTTAGGCTGGGGCTATCAGCAGACAGAAAATCCATTTGATACATTAATGTCCATTCATAAATAAATTACAGATAGCAAAATAACTTGCCTTTGTTGAAGAATGCATAACAAAACTTACTCCCAGATGTGTTTCATTACTTGCAGGTTCTCTTCCAGAATTTTTCTCTTGCTAACTGGTGTAATCTATCGATACAAGTAACTGGTGATGTTCCAGTGAAACAATATATTTTGAAAACTAAGGGAGAAATATTTTAATATTAATAAAATGTATTTTCTTGAGTAGCTGATGGTACTCCCTTTATTACTTTCTGCCATTTACATTCAGGAATTCCTATTGAATATGTGTTACATGGCTTGTCTTCATGAGCTTCTCTCCATGTTTTTGCTCTACATAAGCTCTTTCTTTCTTATGTCTAAAGTATCTGTGCATTTGCTGGCTATTGCATTGTGTAGTAGAAGCTCTGATGTCAAAGGAAACTGTAAAGAAACCTGGTTTGACCTGCTGAGCAACATGGGCTGTTTTCCTCCTTCTGGCTATGTCCAAAGATGCAGTAGTTTCACTCATACAAGCTGCAGAAGTTTTAAGTTAGATTGTTTTTGAACACCACTTCTAAGTGGATTGTCTTAGTGGAGTTACTGAAGAAAAAGTGCTGATATCCTAACAGTTAAACTTTGGGAAAATTGATTAAGTTCAGGCTGCAATATGTGCAGTTTTATTTCACAGAATAATCTAAAGATAATAAAAACATTTGGAGGGGATTCTTTCTAAAATGAAAGATCTAATAAAATCTTTATTTTTAAATACAGGTGGAAATCACGTGATATCATAAGAAAGTATAATTGAAATACTCTATATTAATCTGTATAATATTTTATTTAGTTCAGAGTCTTTGGCAAAGTTGAGGGTGTTTTTTAATTCATTTATGTAGAAGTATAAAACTTGAGAGTGTTTAGAGTATGCATGTGCACCTTCCCAAGTGTGAACATGAGAACAGTGTAGACAGAAACTGTATTAGCAGTTTTGTTGTTTCATTGTTTCAGAAACAATAACAGTGCACTATTTTCAATCATCTGCATTTGACAGAATCTTAAAATTGCCTTTTTTTATATAAATTGGTATGGAATTATTAGGTTACACTCTTCCATGTTGTCATGTACCTTTTACAATGACAGTTGCAGATGTGAAATGATGTTTTATGTAGAAACAATCTATTTTACGCAACCTTGGTACCAAAAAGGGCAGATTGAAAAAAAAAAAAAAAAAAAAAAGATGAATATTTGTTCTTATTTTAAAATTACATCTGTAAGCACATGTTCAGACAAGGAAGCTCTGTGTAAGCACTGGAATCTAGAGAAAGTGGGTAATGTATTACAGTGAATTTTTATTAAATCCTGGCACATAGTATCGGGGATATTCCTGCCAAGAGTTTGTTAAAAGCTCCTTGTTTGGATTGTCTATCCAGAGAACACTGAAGATGTGAACATTCTATCCTACTTTCCAAGACAGTCAGATAATATTTACAATTTTCAGTTGAGAGAACCTTAGTAGTATTAAAAGTATGCTACAGTTGATACTGTAAGTAGACTTTATGTTCCCTATATTTACAATCTCCCTTTCCTCCTGGGTGAGATGGTGGCTTTTCAGTGTTTGCTGCCTTAGCAGAACACAAGCAGAATTTTCAGAAATCCCATCTCTGAAGTAGATTATTGCCTTGGGCATAAAAACACAAGCAAAACCTGTAACTTAAGAAAAGACAATGATGTTCACTGCCTTTTCCTGAATTCCCCTCCTCCTCTGGCTGCAACTAATCCTCTGGAGCACAGTTGCTCCCCATAAGTTGTATGTATTCTTCAGCCTTTCTTATTCCATTTTTTTCCAAAGGTTCTCAGGATTCAGTCAGACCTTGCCGTACAACTTGGGAATAGGTCTGTGACATGGGTTTTTCCATCTGGGGCATTTTGTTAGATGGTAAGCATCAAGGTCAGTGACAGTCAGCAGTCAGTCAGTACAGCACAATAGGAGTCCAACTGTCCACAGCTGGTTGGAGGTTTCCTTGTGTACTATCATTCATTGAATATATGATACCGTGCATTTCTCTTATGTCTTCATACCATGAATTTTGTGTTTCCATGCATTTTCTGGATAGTGCAATTAAAACAATTAACCTTGACCATGCATATAAAGCCTAGTACATAATTTCACAGTATTTGCTTCATGTTACGTATCTTCAGATGTAGAATTTGAATAATTTCAGCTGTTCTTCCCACCACGTACATGTCTCTTTTGGTAGTAGTTTGGACTAAGAAGTTTTGCTTGCTCTAGTATCTGAGTCACATTTCCAACCTGCAACTTAAATGAGTTACATGGCTGTAATATCTGGCTTTGTATTTTTCAGGCCTGGGTAGCATTCCATAGCATTCCTTTGTGGTATTTTCCTGACTTCTCTCTTTGTACTCTTTAAAAGGGAAAAAAAGCAATTCACAACTCCTTTCCCACTCCCAAGTCCTCCAAACCCTTTCATGGATTTAAGTTGGTACTTTTTCTATTGCGGACCATATCCAACTGCTGCGTATATGCTTCCTCTCAATTGCAGAAAGTCATGAACAATTTGTTCAGTAAAATTAGACTGTAGATGTGATAAAATGATGACAAATAAATCTCATGGATTGTCATCAGCCATAGAATAGGCATAAAAATTAGCACAGACTATAGTGTTAAGCCATTCCTGTCAATAATGACAGCTTCTTGTCATGAGTATCTTTCTGGCCAAACATGAACATTGAACTGCCATGATAAATGACTGTTCCAGATTCTTCAGTGTCTTAAATGTGAACACAACTCTGTAAGTTTTGAAATAATTATGGGGATTTGCTATGCTAAAAAGTTGTTTTGTGTGGCTAGTTACAGGGAACTGCACATGTGACTTCTTAATTTCAGTTCTTTTTAACCTTAATGTGTATTTTTAAAATAGTCGTATTTGAATTAGTCTGCAAGCAGGATATTAATATATTTTATATTGCTGCAAGAAATGTGTTCTTGTTGCTTTAATTTAATTTTAAATAACTTGCTATAAATGAGGTAGGTAGTTCATGAACAGAACTGCTGCAAAGTCAAGTAAGGAGTTGGTTTTGCACTAGCTTTTAGTGATGGCTCTGTAAATCATGGTGTTTACTTCAGCATAGATTGTAATTCCTTCTCAGTGAAGTGTATGAAGTGTGCTCGGTCTGCCCCCGCATTTGTTCTCGGCTGTTAGGAGTGAACAATGCTGCCTCCCAAAGGAATTCACCGAAGCTGCACTCGCTCTTGCACAGTCAGATCTGGTGGTCTGGGCTGGCATTCACAACCTTCTGAACTTTTTCAGTGTTTGGTAATGCTGATTAGAATGCAGAGCTTTTGTATAGTTCTAAGTGATATTAAAATATGTAAAATAATAACATTTTCAGAACAGGGATCTAGTAAAATGCATACGTTTTATGGATATATTTTTATAGTGATCATAAATCTTGGGAAGTTGAGTGTTGCACTAAAACATGTAATTCAGCTAAGATTTGCATGAATTTCAGCATACAAGTTTAGAAGGCAAAACCAGCGCTTTATATTCTTGGCTTCTGGGCTCTTCTCTCCCATGTTTAATGGTTTATGTTTGTACATATAGTAAATATTTATTTATTTCTCTCAAAAACAATGTGTGAAATAAATTCTTCATTAATAATTGAATTTTTACTGCTAATATGAAAATTATTCTTGAAAAAAAAACCCCAGCATATAGTTTGGCACTATTAGGTTGACATAAGGTTATTTGATAAGCAGTACTTGGCTAAGAACTTTAAAAAAATTCTTCAAAAGTATATGTTACTGTCATTAGATTAGCTGTCTGTCCCTTGCAGTTTTGGATATTCAACATAATTAAGTGAAGTTTAGCATTGGGAGACAAGAAGGAAAAAAAAAATGCCTGTAGATAAGCCTTTTAACTGCTATCTAAATGCACAAGTTGTCCTGTTGATATGCTTTGAATGAACAAAATGGTCAACCCCTTAGTGGTGCAGATCAATTAAAACTCTGGTAATGGCTCCATGCCAAAAGCCAGAGGGTACAGGCTGAAGTGCACTTTTCATGTCCCTGGTGCCTGAGTTTGAAAATATGCATTCTTTTTCATGTGTGATTATTGTTTAAAAGAGCAGTTTGATGCCAGCATTATATAGTTATAGTCTGTTCCTTGAGACAGAGGTGGAATCCAGAATCAGGATGCTGCTTTATCTGCTTTTATGCATATATACCTACATTTGTAAGTGTCATACTGAATCCTGGCTAATCCAGTCTACTAGGAATACTTTTTAGGTTTCTACTAGTTAAAGCAGGAGCTGAAGCTGAAATAAGACTTAACAGACTGGGTACTGTAATATTAATGTTAATTGAAGTCAATTTAAAGTAATTTATCATTTATATAGGGCTATTTAAAAGATACTTAGAGCGAACATAAATCCAGGTTATTGAATGTGTGTAATTTGCCAGCTATCAGCTGGATCTTAGATTATATTTAAAAAAAAAAAAAAATAAAAATTGAGTGCTCATTAATTTGATTTAGAGGCTTTGAAAACACATTAAAGGGAAATTAACTATATAATTAAGTCTCCAGATTATCTACCTTTACAAACCTGGTTTGGCTTTCTTGGGGGTGTGGAGGAGGGATAATGGGAGTGGTATTCTGAAGTAAAAGCAAAGTTATAAAGATGTGTTCAATGTTGAACACTGCATAACTTCTTTCTTAATAGTACTTGTGTAATTTAGCCTAAGTCCATTTGTGTATCTTGGTAAAACTGTTTCAGAGAACACAAAATATATCTAAGCAGAACAAGAAGCATATTCTCCATGTACCTGACGAGAAAATCTAATAGAGTTGGGAATAGTGCCAAAATCTTTGAATTTCTAACGTGTTGCCTTTTGTCCTGGTGCTGAAAAAATGCTATCATGTAAGAGTAAGATAGATAAAGAAATGTGTGTAAGCAGATGTGTTTGCAGATGATATGCCATGCATGATGATGGACATGAGGTCAATTGCTGAGTACGATCATACATGGACAAATCACAGCATGTCAGTCTTTGGAGGGCTGCATTGTGAATACAGAAGACAAATTGTGCCCTTAGGAAAGGAATATATTGGCTTGTTTGATCTGTCTTCTGAAGGCTTCTAGAGAATCAGATTTAGTAAGAAGGCTTATGCTGGGTCTGAACCAGCTTTTGCTGCCAGTAATGTTGTCTTGTAAAACATAGCAAATAGGTCACCCAGAGAGGTCTTGGAGTTTCCACCTTTGAAAATGCTCAAAAAACAGTTGGAAACAATCCTAAGAAAACTCATCTAGTTGACTCTGCTTTGGGCTTGGACGAGGCAATCTCCAGAGGTCCCTGTCAGCTTCAGCTATTCTGCGATTCAGTGAAAGCAGGGAAGAAGCTTTAGAAGGCCTAGAATTTTACAAGTACATAGCTAACTTTCTGTTATCAAATGATTTATTTAATTGTTTTTAAGGTTGGAAGTTTTCTGAGAATTTACAGTATTCATGCAAAACAAGCAAGTGGTGATGATGAAGATGTCTCACACATAGAATTTCATCTTCATGGTGGCACCTGTTATGGTCGAGGAATAGGAGTCTTACCAGAAAGTAACCCAGATGTTCAGGAACTAAAAACGTAAGTTCTAAATGTAAGGTGTTTTTTTGTTTGTTTGGTTTTTTTTTTACTAAGTGAATCTGGAAAAGTCTAGACTAATAAAACAACTGTACAGTTTAGAATTGTAAATGTATTTAAAATACAGACACTCTGGAACAGAATATGTCTTTGGAACTACTAAGATGAAGGGTAAGAATTTGGGAGGATAGGTAAATGAAGGCTAATTTTTCAATAAAGTGGGGATTAAGAGTTTTGTTTTATAGTGCTGTAATAATAAGGCCTGGCCACATCTTTTAAAGATAGAAGCTGTGATTAAGCAAATAAGTTGAGGGAATTCTAAGCATGTACATATGTGTTACTTAGAAATAATGAGACTTAAAGGTGTACAAAATGAAGCATATAATGTAAACACTTTACTGAACTGCGTTATAGATATGTATATATGAGAGGAATTCTAGAACCATTTAGGTTGGAAAGCACCTTTAAGATGGTCAAGTCCAACCACTAACTTAACACTGCCGAGTCCACCACTAAACCTACCCACATGTCTTTTAAATATATCCAGACATGGTGACTCCAGCACTTCCCTGCTGACAACCATTGCACTGAAGAATTTTTTTCTAATATCCAGTCTAAACCTTGTGTGGCACAACTTGAGGTCATTTCCTCTTGCCCTATTACTTGTCATATGGGAGAACAAACTGATCCCCACCTGTCTACGACCTCCTTTCAGGTAGTTGCAGAGAGTGAGAAGGTTTCCCCTGAGCCTCCTTTTCTCCAGACTAAAGAACCCTAGTTCCCTCAGCTGCTCCTCATAAGACTTTTTCTCTAGACCATTCAGCAACTTGGTTGCCCTGCTTTGGACGTGCTCCAGCACCTCAATTTTTTTTTTTTCTGTACTGAGGTGCCCAAAACCGAACACAGTAGTTGAGGTGCAGCCTCACAAGTGTCAAGTGCAGGGGCACAGTCACTCTCTACTCCTGCTGGCCACACTGTTTCTAATACAGGCCAGGATACTCTTGGCCTTCTTGGCCACCTGGGCACACTGCTGGCTCATATTTATCTAGCTGTCAATGAACACCCCCAGGTCCTTTTGCGCTGGGCAGGTTTCCAGCCTGTAGTGTTGCATGGGGTTGTTGTGACCCAGGTACAGGACCCAACACTTGGCCTTGTTGAACCTCATACCATTGGCCTTGACCCCTCAATCCAGATCCCTCTGTAGAGCCTTCTTACCCCACCCAAGTTGGTGCCATCTGCACATTTACAGAGGGTGCACTTATACTGCTTGTCCAGGTCTTTGATAAAGATATTAAACAAAACTGGCCCTAATATTGAGCCCTGGGAATACCACTTGTGAGCAACCATCAACTGGATTTAACTTCATTCACCACCACTCTTTGGGCTCGGCCACCTAGCCAGATTTTTACTCAGCAAAGCGTACCCCCGTCCAAGCCATGAGAAGCCAATTTCTCCAGGAGAATGCTTTGGGAAAGGCTTCAAAGCTTTCAAAGGCTTTACTAAGTATAGGTAGACAACATCCTTTTCCCTCCTCCCCTGAGCAGGTCACTTTGTCATAGAAGAAGATAGATTAATCAAGCAGGACCTGCCTTTCATAAACTCATGCTGACTGGGCCTGATCACCTGGTTATTCCATATGTGCTGTATGATGGCATTCAAGATGATCTGCTCCATAGCCTTCCCTGGCACTGAGGTCAGACATGACAGGCCTTTAGTTCCCCAGATCGTCCTTAGAGCCCTTCTTGTAGGTGATCATCACATTTGCTAACCTCCGGTCAGCTGGCACCTCCCCAATTAGACAGGACTGCTGGTAAATGATGGAAAGTAGCTTGGTGAGCACTTGGGCCAGGTTCCTCAGTGCCCTTGAGTGGATCCCATCTGGCCCTTTAGACTTATTTTTTTCCAAATGGTGTAGTAGGTCACTGACTACCTCCTGTTGGATTATGGGGGCTTCATTCTGCTCCCCATCCCTGTCTTCCTGCTCAGGGGGCTGAGTACATGGAGAACAACATGTCTTACTATTAAAGACTGAGGCAAAGAAGGCTTTCAGTACCTCAGCCTTTTCCTCATCCTTGGTCACTATGTTTCCCCATGTATCCAACAGAGGATGGAGAGTCTCCTTAGTCCTCCTTTTGTTACCAATGTATTTATAGAAACATTTTAAATTGTCTTTCATGGCGGCAACCAGATTAAGTTCTATTTGGGCTTTGATCCTTCTAATTTTCTCCCTGCATAATCTCAAGATATCCTCATAGTACTCACGCGTGGCCTGCCCCTTCTTCCAAAGGTTATAGATTCTCTTTTTTTCCTCTTAGGAAAGGCTCCGTAACCAAAGTCCAGGTTCCTTTATCAGGAATTCTGTTTCCAGTAGTACAGATTTCTCTTGGTACTAGAATGTGTTTAAAGTTCCAGAAGTGATTTGGAAAGGAGTGTCTCATCTGCATCAGTAATATACACTCCTGCTACTTCTAGCTCAGTTGAGTTTTATGTCTCTGCTGGCAAATGTATGTCTGAACATTCTACCTGTGAATTAATAAACAGTAGGTTTCATGTAAGAGTATGTGCAGCCCCATATGCGTGTGTGTGTGTATGTATATACAGGAAAGACTACTCTAGGTTATAAAATATTTAACCATTTATTTTTAGATTCTTAGAATCTGTGGATCTGACAGAAAGTCAGAATATGGAAAGCATGTCTTCAATTGAATTAGATGGCACTTTTAGCAATATTACAGGTAAGAGCCATTGAAAGGTAATTTGCTCTTTCTTCTAACATACATATGGTCAAGGTAAGGTCACAGTTCTCTAAGAGTATAATATTACTTTCACATACAAAGCCTTAGAGAATTCTTTAGGGTTATTAGACTCGAAATTGACATTACTTTCTTCTGTCTGGCAGCAGAAGCCTTTCATATACATGAAAAAATAATTTTCAATGGAGGCAGTGAATAAATTATTAAACACACATGGTGTTCTTAATCATAATATATTAGATCATGAATCAGAGTGATGTAACTTTGTCCCTCTAAAGGGGAGGCACTGAAAACACTACTAAAGAGCTGCTTGCTGAGGAGCTCTTCTTAAGCTGTTGGATGGAGAGTTGTGTCAGTGGCAGAGTTGCAACATACAGCACCATGGAAAAGTAGTATCTAATAGATGGTTCTACAGATCCCATATTATTCTTTGAATGTTATTTTTAGCCTAGAATAAGAATAACTAGAAGTGAACTTAAAGCTGCTTGAACATAGTCTGCCTCTTTGCTTCTAACTTTTAAAATCCTGTGTTACTTAGAAATTATTAACGTACTGTGACAGGATAGCTTTAAACAGGTGCAAAAATCAAGACTAAATAAATACTTCATGTCAGACCATAAGACTGCAAATTTAATATTTTTCACATATTTCCTGCCCTGTGAATCTAGTAGCGGTTGTTAGAGGAGGGACCAGGCAGTCCATGTTGGTTTTAGAATGTATTTATGATCTTATCCAGAAAGATGCAGTGGGTGAATAGTTTGTCAGCACTAGCATACACAGTATATATTTGACAAGTGTTTATTTTGGTGAATATTGCTATTTAACAGACACGCTAGTTTCTCCTTACATGTATTAACTCTTGATATCTAATGTTTGTCACCTGCTTACTTTGCTTTTTCCTTTGCTATGTTATTAGGATTTCTATTTTGCTCAGGTTCTGGGTTTGTCTGTGTATCTTTGTACCTATCTATCTGGTTTTCTCTGTCCACATGATGAAAAGAAGGAAGGAAAATAATTAGGAAATTCTCCTTGATTTTTAGATCTTGAATTACACTTACAGAGATGTCAGCAGTTACCTGTTACAGGTAGGAAACATTTTGACCTGAAGGTGAATTTTATTTTTACGGAAGAACAAAAATAATTTTGAGACATCATCTCAAAGGTTGAAATAATTTCTTATACTCTTAGAATAGCTCTTTCTATAATAAGTAAAAGTATATGAATGTTGCATTGGTTTTGTTCTGTTTTTAAAGGAATGGAGCATATTTATATATTCTGCTTTCATTTGGTTTTTTCTGTATGTTGAATTTCTGTACCCTGAAATACACTGTGCTCCCACAGCCTGTTGTGAATTATCTTTAACACTGTAGTAACACGTACTGATAAAAGTGAGGCTGCAACTGGGAAGGGAAGCTGGGAATTAAGGGAAAATGCATACCTGCAGTGGCCATATCCTCCATTCCAAATATTATTGTGTTTGATAGGTATGAATGTCTTTTGTGTGTGTTTTGTTATTTTGCAGTATTAACAGATCATCAGGATTTGAATAACACGGAGTTGAAAACCATTCTGAACAGCACAGCCCCTCAACAGTATCGGATCAGAGCAAAGCTGAGAACTTATAAACCCCAGAAGCTCTATCAGTCTATAAAGCTTCATTGTTCCAAATGCAACTCTTTGTAAGTGTTTCACACATAGAAGTAATTGGGAATTGTTCTGTATGTTTTGGGCTGCCTTTCAGTGTATTTTAACCCCTTTTTTTTTAATATAAAATGAGCTGAGTGTAAAAACGTATTTCGTTCTGAGCAAAGATTTGAAATTCACTGGTAATAGGTAGGAAAACTGTAAATTATCAGAAAAGTTCCATTTAAAGAATCCTTTGAGTGCTTTAAAAAAAAACCACTTCTCTTTGTTTTCAAATTTAACAGTGCATTTTTTCCCAAACCAAAGTCATATTTAAGTGCCTCTTTCTTTATTGCAGTTTTAAAATAAGATGTGCAAAAAGGTATGGTGGTCTCCAAGTGAATGAATAAAACAGCTTTGGCTAAAGTGTATCTGCCAGAGAAGGCTGCCTTTTCTGGATCAAAAAATATTAGGGAAACACCATCAGCTTGGTATTTTTGTTCTTTTTCTGACCTGAATCAGTTCACTGACCATTTTGTCATTGTTATTTCCCCTTTATAAAGTGCTGTTTGTTACTGTATCAAATAATAAAATGATCATATGACATTTCTAGTATTCATCTAAAAATAAAAGACAGTTTGTTTGAAATGGCCTATTTTTGATTAAACTACTGAGTGACATGCATAGCAGTAGTATTCATGATCATCTGAATCCTGCATCACTTTTTTTTCCCTGACTTAGCCTAACATCAGTCCCGAGCCAACAGCTTTATTGTTACTGGTGTAAACTGTTGCTCTTGTTAAATGGTGACACATGAGCATTCTCCTAGCCTTTTGAAATTTTTTGCACAATCAAAATCTATTAGACACAAACATCACTAAGGCAAGAAAATGCCCCTCCTATCCTACTCTTACAGCTTTTGGATGCAAAGTAGCACATTTGCGGCTCTCTCAGTATTGGTCCTTATCAGATGTTGGTATAATGTCCTCTGCTAATGTAAGAGGAATTGCTTCATCTTTGCAGCACACAAGTACACGGTCTTTATTACCAAGTGTAAAAAGGAGATAATTACCAACTATCTGTGCCACTTTTGTCACTTTTCTGATATATTTGCCAAATCTGTGTAGTTATAAGCAGATAAAATTGATAGAATTTTGTTTGTTCCTTGTGGAATTTATCCTTATTGCACAATTTTCCATTACTACTATAGCCTTTTTTTATATCTTCTCGACTTGCTAATGTCGTCATTTCTGTTCATTTGAGTGTCCTGTTTCACATATTGCTGCCTTCAATTTGCTACAGAATTAAGGCAGACTTTTAACCAGATAAGATTTGTGAGGTTTTAGTCAGCATATTTCCTACTACTGCTACTACCATGCTGCTGCAATTGATAGGACTACTTGCAGTGCTTTCCCAGAAATTTAGCTTCTCTTTTCTTAATTGTGTGCATCATGTGCAAGCAGTCAGTGAGCACTGCTGGAGCTGTACTGAAGCCAGGATTGGGTGAATTAAGAGGCCCAGGAAGGAAAGGTGATTTAGGGGCATCTATCTGTTCTATCCTACGTGTTCTGCTGTGGCAGAAGTTGTTTCACGTATATGCTGAAAAGCCTGATTGAATAAAGTTCAGTGCAAGTTTGACCCGTTGACATTTTATTCAGTAAAATTCATATAATGCTTGGGGTATCAAATCCTTGTGAGAGACATAATTTTTTTGGTTTTGGGACTTTGACCTTTGAGTCCTTGAGACTTTGACGCTTCCCTGTAAATAGCAAAATATCAATATACATGGATGTAGTTTTATTCATGTGTCCACATACAGAAGTTTCAACCCTCACGTATGGCTTAGTTCAAAAACAATTAATTCTATTCCTGTCTCTGTAGGAAAACTTCTAGGAAAGATAAGATTACTTAGCATATTTATTAACATGGAAATTAATTATCTTGTCATAATTTGCTATAGAACTCTAAAGGTTTAAACTGATAGAGCAAAAAGTTATTTTTCCTGTTTATGCTTTAACACTCGTGACTATATTTTAATATTTATTCAAACCACTGTTCATCTTTGTTGCTAACTTGCCTAAGGAGCAGCTGTTAGAATTTGCTTACTTATTTTGGACATGGTTTTAGGCGAGAAGTTCCAGATGGAGATGACTTTGATTTTATTTTACAAGACTCTGCCGTTACTGCCCCAAACCCAGAATTACATAGTATGTCCTGGTATGATTCTGTAACGTGGACTACACAAGACCAGAAACAAAGGAAAATAGCTATCCATTTTGTAAAGCATGATGAAATGCTTCAGCAGCCTGAAGATACTTTGCTTATGATAGAAGGTAAGATAAATTGCAAATATGCTACTTCTTGTGGCAGTGTCTACTCTGAGTATCTGCAAAGTTAAGATATGCTGAAGCTGTATTCAGGGTAAGTAGCAGTGATCTTGAAAGAAAAGAAAAACTTATCTGGAACTTTGTTACCATTGTGCAAATGGGAAAAAGTAATCTCTGAAGGTCTCGTAAGGTGCTTCTATTTATTTTGAAACTATACTAGTGAGTCCATTGCTAATTCTGCGAAAAGTAACGCTTGAATATGGTGTTTTTTTTCTAGCTGCGCCTACTGACTTTTCAGTTATGATTTGAAAACTCAGTGAGTCTTCTAAAAAAAACCCTATTTTTAGTATTGATGTGGAAAAGTTTTGGAAGACTTCTGATAATACAAGCCTACAATTAACTTTGTCAGCCTCTGGATGTCAGTGTTGTTTCAGATTAATAGAGTTCTTGCAGTGTAAGGTTTTTTTGGTTTGGTTTTTATCAGATTTCCTCAGGGAGGAGAAATAGGCACTGAACTTTAAACAAAGCAATTTAGGAAGAATACTAATAAGGAATGTTTTGAATAGTGGTAATAAATAATTGCATCTAGTACCATTGCAAGTTTAAAACAAATTCTTCAATTATGCTCAAGTAGTGGTGTGAATAAGCAAATGTAAATCTTTTGTGTAAAGGCTGTTTTCTGTCTTGCTTTATATTCAATGAGTTCTGATAGCTGCTTTATGTCTGACATGTTCCAAACTGGATTTTATTTACATTTTTTTTACAATCTAACCTTATTGTTGTGAAAACAGAAGAAAAAAGAATCTATTTCTACTCTTTTCCTAAAATAACTGAACAATATAACTTTAAATCTTTTTTTTCAGGTATTAAAGTGCCAGCAGTTAAGTATGTGTGGATGTGGATGTATGTGCGTCATGTTGGAGCACAAGGAAAAGGCATAATCGATGTTTTAGCACTTTTTTTTCCCAGAACATTGATCATGAACCTTGCCAAAGCTACACACTATTTTAATTCTTATCTTTAAGGTTTTGGTGGTGGAGATTTTGAAGTCTCCCTACAAATCTTCCCAGCACTTCTCTGGATACAAACAACCCTCACAGATCAAACACATTATGACATTTCTTAGACAGACTTGTTCTAGATTCTGTTTGTTTGTTAAGCACAAGCAATTTGCTCTTCTACAACACAATGCTCTATTTGCCCCCATAGTCATTATACTGAAGCAAGGGCTTAGTTTTAAGTGTTTGGCATCTACTGAGCTGGAATTGAGTAAATAGTTGGATAATAGATGGACAGAATTTTACGTGACCCTCCACAGGGAGTGAGGGGAATCCATAATCACTGCTACAGATGAGCTGAACCGAAGAGTGAAATGTTACAGTTAACAAACAGGTTAATGCTTCTTGCATATCCTCATTGTTTGTACATTAAATCACTGTGGTTTATGTTATTGTCAGCTCCAGGTAATTCTGTGTTTTGTGCTGGTGTCTTAGAAGCCAGAATACATTTGCTCGATGTAGCTTCATATTACAGCAAAGTTGAAATTCTGAAGACCTTTTAGCAATGTCAGTTAGAACTACCCTAAATTTTGTACATTAATTCCTTGAATAGGAGTTCAAATGTATATCGGAGGCTTTATCTATGTCACTACTTGGAGGACCTTTGTTCTCTAACCTTTTAGGAAGTCATTTCAAATATCTGTGCCTCTGTTTTCTGTTTTCTTTTTTTTTTTTTTTTTACTGGACGTTAAGTTCATGGAAGAGATTTCATGTTGTTGTACATTTTCACATCACCAGTAACAACGCAGTTTTACTGATTTTTATTTTCCTCTGCTGTTGCCTCTGCAACGCAAGTTGCAAATATATACAATAAATATTTTACAATCCAGTGTTGTAATTAATTGTCGTAAAGTCTTTGAAACTTCTTAATTATAGTTGGTAAACAGTCAGAGAATATGTTGATTTTAAATAGTTTGCCCACGGTTTTTATTCTTGTTCATAAGCTGTTTAAATCATGTCTTTTTATTGAACTATATGCAAATACCTGTTCTCTCTGTGTTAAACTAATAAATTTACCACATTTCCACTGAAGCGGTGAAACGTCAGAAAGATTCTATAATCAGTTCTGCAGTCCATACTGCAGAGGTTGAATGCAGGTTATACTGTGATTTATAATAAATTTAGAAGTTTTTCCTGTCACTAGAATTGGAAAATCTCAGGGTTCCAGGTGTAAAATATTAAATTAGCTTTGTTCCTAACATGGTTCAAATTTAAAAGCACTCCGATTAGCATGAAGTTTGTTGGTTCTGCATTTCCTACCCCATGTTAGTTATGACATAGTTGAATAACTACTTTTTCATAAACTGCTGGTAAAAAATTAGTAGATTTTTGCTACTTAAGAACTGAAAAAAAAGCCAGTTACTTAGGAGCAATTGTAAAAAATAGTTTATTTTGATTCTTTTTCCCAAGAAAATGGCTGGTAAAATCATAGGAGAAATTACACGAAAATGATGCTAACTAAATGCAATTTCATGGTTACAGTGATAGCTATGAGGATGTTATTAAGGCATCTGCTCTGATAAATGCCCATATTTAATTCTCTATTGACTCTGTTGTTGAATAAGACTGAGAAGGCTGTAGACTATTTTTTATTTTCCAGTAGTGGGTCTCAGTTTTTATTGAAGGTCCTGAAATCAACATCTAATCAGCCAAGAAATGCAAGTTGTTCATTTTATTCTTGATTACAGTTTAAAACCCCGTGTTTTTCTGTTTTTAATAGGTGGAACACTAAAAGAAATCTGGAAGCTTACAAAAAGATTTAAATGTGTTATTCCTGTAAGATCCACAGAAGATGATCTTGAATTATTAGATCTTTCAGCTCCTTTTCTTTTACAAGGAAATATAAAATATTATGGGTAGGTTAAAAGTATTTGTTGATATTTTACTATATGCAGTAAGAGATAGATATGAATTTCTTCAGTAATGCAAACCACATTGCTCAAGGGATAACTTACCTGAGGATTCTTTGATACAAAATACATAACATGATGAGATCAGGGATGAAATGCCCTACTACTACTACCTCCTGTCAAAGGACTCAACTGAATAATCATTAAGGTTGGAAATGATCTTCAAGATCGTTAAGTCCCACCGTCTATTAAATATTATCAGAACCACTAAACCATGTCCTGAAGTGACACATCTAGATGTTTTTTGCACACTGTCAGGGATGGTGATTCCACCACCTCTCTGGACAGCCTGTTCCAATGCCACACCACTCTCTCAGTAAAAAAATTCTTCCTAATATCCAATCTAAACCTCCACTGGCGTAACTTAAGCCCATTTCCTCTGGTCCTATCACTAGTTACCTAGGAGAAGAGACTAACACCCACCTCACTACAGCCTCCCTTCAGGTAGCTGTAGAGAGCAATAAGGTGTCCTCTCAGCCTTCTCTTCTCCAGACTAGGTCCCTCAGGCGCTCCTCGTAAGACATGTTCTCCAGACCCCTCACCAGCTTTGTTGCCCTTCTCTGAACTCATTCCACCAACTCAATATCTTATACTGTGGTGCCCAGAATTGAACATAGTACTCAAATTGTGGCCTCACAGTGCCTACACACTGGTTTTGATACAGGCCAGGATGCACTTGGCCTTTTTAAACCTCATCCCATTGACCTTGGCCCATCAATCCAGCCTGTCCAGATTCCTCTGCAGAGCCTTCCTACCTTTGAGCAGATTGACACCCCCACTCACTTTGATGTTGTCTGCAGACTGGCTGAGGGTGCACTCAATCTGGTCGTCCAGATCATCAATTAAGATATTATACAAGACTGGCCCCAAAACTGAGCCCTGTGGAACACCTCTAGTGACCAATCACCAACCAGATTTAGCTCCATCCAACACGACTCTCTGGCCTCAGCCATTCAGGCAGTTTTTAACCCAGAGAAGAGTACATCCATCCAAGCCATGAGCTGTCAACTTCTCCATCAGAATGCTGTGGGAGATAGCAGTTGATCTTTATCTTGCTCTATAAATCTTATGTTCATAATTACACAGCACGCCAGGTTCAGTCTTGCCTGTGGTGTGTGGGAAGGACAGTATACTACAGAAAATGCACGTAAGAGTCTCTTTAAGCTGCCTAAATAATTCTCTTTTAGTCCAGATCTTCTATATTCTGGTCCAAAAAATACCATTTTCTGGTCTTACTCATTAGACTGAATTCAAAACATACATTGCTTTAAAACTGTATACTATTTTTGTTTTTTTTGTACAGAGATGATATTTAAATAGAGACCCAGAAAATAGTTTCAGGCTGTCAATCCATGTCTCATTCTCTCTCCCATTCCTAGTGTTGGGAAAGATTAGGTTTTGGAAGAAGGGATTTTGGACAGCCTTTCCTCACCATTTGCCTTACATTAAGATCCACCACACTGCAAATTGCCTTTCCTATTTGTGGATGTCAGTTGCTGTAGAGATAACTTCAGTGGGTTTCTGAACTCCACAATTCCAAGGCTGTGGAATACAGTGCACACATCCAGATCTGGTGTGTTTGCTGTGCCACACAACACCGTGTTCCTGCTCGATGAGAGATAGCAGCAGCATCTTCTCCCAGTACTGCACTGCAGCATCCAGTTACTGAGCTCAGAAATACCAGTCTGCTTCTTGCAAGCTATTGAGTCCTCCCTATCAGCAGCCTTAATAAGGTCAGGGAGAGTCCTGTGTTGCACGGCTTCAGTCCTGTAGGCAGTAAAAAAAAAAAAAAAAATAGTTGTGCAGAAATGCTGCATGTTTCTCATGAAGCCTGAAGTTTTCCATAAAGGCCTGAACACAGATGATTATTTCTTTTTGTCATATATAGTTTTGACCTTTGCAGATATGGCTGTTCACTGCTTTTTAATAAGAACAATATACAGTATTCCTACTGGGACTGGATCTTCACCAGTACAAGTATTTTTCCTTGCACTTTCATAATCCATATTATTTCCCCATCTATGCACAACTCACCTTCAGACACAATTCTCTGTTTAAATGGCTGTATTGTAAAAGCCAATGCTGCATAAGATATTTAGGAGGAAACCTCAAGGGTGTTGACGTTTCTCAGCTTTGTTCCATGCACTTCTATCAGTAACATATACTTAGCAAAGTCTAAAAAGGATTCTGTATAGTAGAATAAAAAACAAAGAGTTGTTTTGCTGTAGGAATGAGCTCGAATACCTGTATAGATAATGACAGGTGTGTGCGCATATGCATGTGTATTTATATATAAATATATAAAAAATGACAACACACAGACTTGCATATAAAAATAAAATGCACAACTAAGTTACATTATTAGAGTATTGTAGTTTGGGTGGCTTTTTCAAAGGAAGAATATAACTTTATTGAGCTTGGCTTTATATCACTTGAGTGGAACTAGTGCTATTGATTTTTATTATGTTTTGCATTTCATTCTGAAAGATCATAAATAGCCTATTTTAACTTCTAACTGTAATATACTAGCATAGAATCATAGAATTATTATGGTTGGAAAAGACCTCTAGGATCACCAAGTCCAACCTTCATCCCAACATCTTCCTAACCACTAGACCATAGCCTCAAGTGCTACATCTACTCATTTTTTAAACACCTCCAGGAATGGTGACTCCACCACCTCCCTGGGCAGCCTGTTCCAATGCCACACCACTCTCTCAGTAAAAAAATTCTTCCTAATATCCAATCTATACCTCCCCTGACATAACTTGAGGCCATTTCCTCTGGTCCTATCATTAGTAATTTGAGAGAAGAGACCAACACCAGCCTCACTACAGCCTCCTTTAGCACAGAAGCCTAATTTAAAAAAAAATTATTGTTCTGTAATTTTTATTCCTTGAGGCAAGTTATAACAACTTTGGCAACAGTTCTTTAGCATTTTCATCCACTTGCAGCATTTGCTTACTATGTCACATGTAGATTTTATAATTGCTGCTGTAAATAAACCAGTAATAGATAGTTTTAATAACTCATAGTTTATAGTTTTTAACTTGGGTATAGCCAAATTTCTCCTCTAACCCTGTTGTGGTTTTAGAGTGTGCTACAAGATCTGCTTTTACAAAGTGAAATGTTGTTTGTGTTGCTAAACAACAAAGTAGTGCGATATGAATATATATATGTGTAGCAACGTAGTGGTCTTAGAATCAGAGAATGGTTTGGGTTGGAGGGGACCTTTAAAGATCATCTAGTTACAACTCCCCTGCCCTGGGTGGGATATTTTCCCTAGATCAGGATACTCAAAACCCATCCAGCCTGACTGTGAACACTTCCAGGGAGCGGGCATCCACAGCTCTTCTGGGCAACCTATTCCAGTCTCTCTCAACCCTCATCATAAATAATTTCTTCCTTATATCTAATATGAATCTACCCTCTTTCAATTTAAAACTGTTGCCCCTTCAAACCTTGGTAAAAAGTCTCTCTCCACCTTTATTGTAAGTCCCTTTTAGTGTTGAAGGGCTGCAATAAGGTTTCCCTGGAGACAAATTCTTTTCTCCAGGCTGAACAACCCAAATTTTCTCAGCCTTGATGTACGGTTTTCCTCCTTTCTGTTCACTGAGGTGGTCTTTTCGAGACCACAATGATTTATTTCTGCTTGGGAATAATTTTTGTTTTGATGTGGTCTAAATCTTGTGTGTCTGGTAAACTATCTTAAACAGCAATAGAAATACTTTTGCACAGGAACTGAGTAAGGAAATCAGAATTTATTCTTTTTTTTTTTTTTTCTGTGCAGAAAGCTTACAGTATAAGTAAATCTTGTTTTAAATGCTAGGTGCAAGCAGTGTTCAACTCCAAAGCCTATCAAAAGCTTAAGTTCCATTGCAGCAGAACAACGACCATCATGGGAACCAACTGAAATAGCACAAGGTTAGCTGACGTGATATTGTCCTGAAGTACTTTTGTGCTTTGATTGTCAAGTGTTTATATGAAATAGTTTGGTCTCTGTATTTCAGTTTTGTACAGAAACCATGTAATTTATGGTTATTCTTGAGTATAAAGCTGTAAAATGTATTCAGTTTTTACCAGTTGAAATAACTTATTTACTTTAGAAACCATTACAGTATGAATTAAAGGATTTCATATGTTGACTAGTTTCTTCTACCACAGGTGTCACCAGTAACACCTGTCACAGTACAGATGTGATGAATTTGTCATTGCAGATGTCATTTTTAAACTGTGTACATGCTTGCAGTCCTAAAAGTTAGTATTGCTTTTGATTTTGAGGGTAGTTTTTCTGACCTGAAATAAAAGAGTATTATTTAATAAGTAGTACAAGTTAGACTTTTATATTCTGTAAGCCTTATCAATGCTAAGCGTATTCTAGAGAGTCTGCAAAAAAGAATATTCAAATGAAAAGAATTATACCATAAAATACATGTGTTTCATGCTTTGTGTGTTCCTTGTGTTACTTTATGTAGTGAACACATTCAAATTCTGGAGGTAAAATGGAGCATAAAACTTCACAACACATTAAGAAAAAATACTTTGATGTATATCAATTAATGTTCTTACATACGAAGTTGGAATATCTATCAGTATTGAAACTTGGGTAAGACTTAATAAAAGAAGACTATTTGAGCAATACAGTGGTTCTCTTAAATTGTAATAATGTTCTATTGTATAAATATAAAGCAGTCTATAAATGGCAGTGTTACAGCACCTGTGCTTGACACTTAATTCTCAACAACAAAACAATACTCATTAAATGCTTTCTGGCATTTAAACTTTTTTTTTATGTGTATTATTCTTTTATCATCTGTATTTTCAGGCTAAGTTACAACCTTGCAAGTGTATCAGACCAGTTGAATGTGAAGTGACTAGCCAGCTTAATTAGATGTACCTAGAAAAGACTTTCAGAGCTGCAGAGACTTCGTATATTTATTTTATGTCTGCAGCATAACAGTTACAGCTGCCAGCGAGAGAATGACTATAGTCATTGACTTATACTGGAATATTTTCAGAGCTGCTGGCAAAGATTTTTCTGAATCAGACCTTGCCTGGTAGCTTTTGCTATATCATATCAAGCAAATTGTTTTCCTCAGAAGGGATGTTTTCAGGTGGAATGATATCTTATTATCACTGAATTAAAAGCAAGTCTCCTTTAATCTTCCATGGATAAAAAAGGATTGGTAGGATCCTACCAAGTTAGGATCTAAGATCTAAGTAAATAATAGCATTCCTTTTACCAGAATGAGAGTAAATACTTAAAAATCTTTATGCATTTTTATGGACTCATCAAAGTGTGTCTAGGCAAATTGCAATGTGTTCTCAAAATACAAACCACATTTTGCTAATCTGAGCCTCTAGTTTTTGGCCTGTCAATCTATACTTTTAATGACAATATTCAAAGTCAATGACTATTAAATGAGAGATATTGTCAGCTTGAGCTGTTATGATTTGTCTTGCATGTTCCCTCTAAGAAACATATCAATATTTTTTTTCTTTAGTTTTAGGTATTGAGCCACTCCAGTATGTTTTTATTATGAAGTTTACACTGGTTGATGGAACAGGAGCACTAAATGCGTACCTTTTTGATTATGTAAGTGTATCTAGGTACAGTTACATTCTACAGATTATGCGAGTTTGGATTGTATTTGGTTTTAAATTAGCAAATGCATGTGCAGAAATATCCATTCTGTGTTACCTGCAGTGTTTTGTGGGGACAGTTACAAGTGCTGTAGCGTTTTTAAAACAGTCCATCAATGAAGATGCACAGAATGTAATTGTTTTTATGTAATGAAAAATGTTTTTATTTAATAAAAAATGTAATTTTTCATTAAAATATCACAGTACAGAATATCAAAGCATGAAAATGAAACTGGAGCTTGTATATAGATTATTTGGTGTTTCCGTAGGCTTTTATACATTTCCATGGCTGAATTTCTCTTTTATTGGCAATGTTAAATTATGCAGCCTGAATGCTTTGAATGATGGGAGTGTTTGAAGATTAATGCAGGTGACTTCTGGATTAGTTCAAAAGCTCATTACCTCTTTTTTTTTTTTTTTTTAACCCTCAATAGAATCTATCCATTCAGTAATTCTTGATTTTTGTTTCATATGACCTTGAGGTGGTAGGAGTCTTCCCTTTAATGTAGGCAGGACTCTATAGCTATACAGATATTTGTCTTTGATTTCAGAAGCAGTTTATTCAACTACTTTGCTAAATTTAGAATTAACCTATCTTCAGTTTTCTCTGAAGCAACTTAAGACCATTCCTGCCACCTGAGACGCTGGAGAATGGGTGGGTTTCCTGTCACTACAAACTGTGTAATGATTTTCCCTTCTAAAGGCTAAAAACATACTTTCATTCTGTCTTCTTCCATATAAGAGGGTTTTTTTTTCATACCACAGGTTATTTTTTCTTCCATATCAGAGTTCTTTGAAAACTGTGACCATCCTTACTGTTCTTCTGGATTCTTCCCAGGTGGCCCACATCTTCCTTGAAGTGCTAAAAACAGTACCCTAGCATGAGACATTATGTATAAACCAGTGTGGTGATACATACTATATCTAATATATTGCTTACTGATTCATGGTGTAACCCTTTCATCTCTGAGTAGAACCTCAGCTTTAAGAAATGATTCCTCATTCATTATTTGAGCAGTTGATTGGGCTTGCTTAAAAGTGGTATTTTATACATATATCTGGTGAAAAGTTGGGGTGATTGGGTTTTTTTGTTGTACTAGCTTTCGAGTCTGTAAAAAAAAAACCCAAACATTTCTAATTCTTTATTCCTGTATACTTGCATTTCTCCCAGCTTTGTTTTGTCTGTAAACATAGTGGGCCTATGTGCTATTCCACAAAGCATGTCATTAGTGAAGATTTCTCAAAGTCTCCAGACTTAGGACAATACCCTGCAGAATCCGCTTTGGACATCTCCCATTTTGACAGTAAACTACTGATTACTTTTTAGGATTTTATTTATCTGTTTATTTATTTCTTTTTCTTTTTACTCTAATTCATAAGCTGTATTATTAGATTAGCAGTTTGATGCACAAAGGTGGTTTGAGTAAGAATTTTTTCTGACGCTGAAGGTGGAGGATTTCTGACTGACAAGAGCTGGTCATTGCTTCCTACCTCTCCTAATTTAGAGGTGAAGATGAATTGTGTACATCTAGCATCCTCTTTAGTGAATTTTCTCCTTTACGTGTATTTCCGTGTGCACTACTGTATTTTGTGGGTTTTCTCCTTCCTTTTTCATTTTTATATCAAGAAACTAAACTGTGAAAGAAAAGTGAGAAGAAAGATTTTAAACCATTTAAAGTGGCAGCTGCCAGCATTCCTGCTGGTGGCATCTCAAAGACAAGCCAATACCTTCCAAACCTAAACTCTGGTCTGTCAGCATGACCTGAGAAGGAACTGGGCTACTTTGAAGTGCAACTTTACACTAGGCCTTCTCGCATTTCTCTAGGAATGCTCTCAGTTCTTTTTCTTCCTCTTCATTGGAGCTAAAAATCAAAAAATGTTATAATCAGAAGAAGAATTGGAAGACTAAGTAGTTATCTTTGTCAATTTTGCTGCTGGATTATCCAATAATTTCTGATCATTTCCATTAAATATGTCATACAAAAATTATTCAAAAGCAGAATAGTCTGTATTTGTATCCCTAAACAAAAAGGAGAAATGGTAATCAGAAATCTTAGCTCACTGTGAGAAGGTGTAAGATGATGAGCCTTTAGAGGCTTTAGAGAAAATCAGATAACAAACCTGGAAAAAATGGGAGTTTTGTCAGTCGTGTATATGTTTTTTTCCTAAGGGTGTTCCACTTGTATGAAGACAGGTTGCAGTGTCCTCTTGTTTTCAGGTGACTTGGTTTCTCTCAAAATATTCTGTTCACTCCAGTGGTGGTCTGTTGAGGAGGACAGACCATCCTCTCTGGACATAATATTGTCTGGTTATGGAGGTTTGTGAGGAGTGTCTTCTAGTTATGCATACAAACCTACATGTGTGCTTTCAAGGTGGCTGCAGTCCCTGAATTCTCAGGGGTACTGAAATACAGACTAATCATTTTTTCTTCAGATAGTTTACATTTTTTTCTGTATCTGAACAATTTTAGAAATAATATTGTTCTTTGGTTGTGTTACCTATCTGGATAATTTTGAGTCAGGGTTCTGGCTAATGATTTCTTACCCCTCTTTTAACACCTCATACTTTTCTGTTCTCTTCCAGGAAAAGTTTTTCCAAATTCCTGCGTCTGAAATCTTGACTAATAATTTTCTTCAGCAAAAGATGCAGATGACCATGAATACGCTCTGTCCTCCAGGACGAAAATTAGGTCAGTTTGCCATTAGTTTAAAAGGAGCATGGGAAAGGAAGGGGTCTTTTGCTATAGCATATGTAAAGTCTTAGAATTCACCTAATGCATGGGCGAAACTCAGAGCAGAGAAATGAAGGAATCTGTAAGGAGAGTTACAATTAATTTTTGATACATTTCTGTAATATTAGAAATCCCATTTGAGAACTAAAAGTTCGGTAAAATCTCATGTAGCATGCAGTGATGTGTGAATACAGTCACGTCTGCAGCCACTAACATGCCATTTGTATTCATATGGAAGTTAACCAGAACACCCTCATATTCAGTGTTGCAGCAGATTACGGAAAACTGAAAGAGAATTCAGCATATGGCTCTTGTTTTGGGTGAGATTCTACTTGTGAATGCACGTGGTGATTTAGAACATCCCTTGTATATGAAACATCCATGGAAATTGAACAAAAACTTAATCCAAATCTAGTCACAGAGGTTTTTGTGCAGTATTTCTGTTCTGGCAGAAAGTATCTCTGCCTAAACTACACACACCCAAAGTAGTTGTATGTCTCTGCCGCAGCTCTGGCCTCCAGAACATACTCCCTCTAAGTACATGGCTGTCAGTGACCACCAGAACTAAGCTGGAGTCCTTACCCTGCTTATAAAAAGTGGCCCTGTTGTAAAGGGTGTAAGGGATGTTCCCTTTGAGACAACGACATTGTTTCAGAGAAACAGGGAGATAAGGTTTTATTATTGGAAGGTGTTTGTATGTGCCATACTGTGCTGGGGTGAGGAGGGCAGGGCTTGGAAGATTGTCACTGAACACCATTTCAGATGGTGCAGGAAATTTTAAGGTGCAAATTGGAATTTCAAAATTAGTCATTCATTTTTCCTCCTATTGACTATTGTATACATTTAGATATTCTCGTTAAGATCCTGCTCAAGTTATACTTCTTTCCTATAAAAGTTAGAAATGAGTATTAGACAATAATTTGGGTTTTGTTTGTAGATGACTTACCATGGCTGGAGTGCTTCATCAAGTCCTACAACATCAGAGATGAGATGAAACATCAAGTTTATTACCAAATTTTTGACACTGCAGTTGCTGAAGATGTTGTATAGTGATGTGTTACTAATAGGAAGTGATCCAGTATGAATCCAGTTTGCGGGGCTTGGGGGATCAGAGACTGTGTAAAAAGAAAAATCTTTGTTCCTGTCTAGGAATGCTACCTCTGTGTATGAGGTTTTAGTTTGTGGATTGTGAATGGGAATTATGCTTTGATGTATTTACAACTTTCCTGACATACAGCCTTATGATCTGAGTGCAAATGGAGGTGCTAAGCATTTCACTGGAGGCTGCTTTGCTCAGACTGACGGAAGCATTCTAGTATCCATCTGGCCTTCAAAAAGGCACTGAGGAGGTTACTTTAAACTGGGGAGTTTTACTTGGGAGACACAGTCAGAATGATGCTGTGGTGTTCATTTCTGCATTAAAATAAACTGTATCAGCAGAGATAGGGAGAAGAAGCTCTTCGGTAAACTTTCTCTCAGGCTACTTTGTGCAAGCATATGTTAGTGTTCTCAGCCAGTTTGACAGGAAGACTGTCCATTTTTAGAACCTTCTTTGATTTTGCACTGATCTGTACATTTGGACAGAACTCTTCCTGTTAATCATACTAAGGTAACTGCTACGGGTACGAGTAACTATATAGACTATATTGGTGGTGTTATGACTGTGAACATGGAATGATTATCACTAAAATTAAAGTCAAGCCATGAAAGTAAGGTAGTATAAAATCGTAAAATGGATATTGACATTCACTAGATCATAATCATTTTCTAGGATGGCCCTATTGAGTGCCCAGGTTGTTAGCACGCTTATTAGCTGGGTCTGTGTTTTCAAAGGCTCTCACATGTCTAGCTAAATTTACCCTCAGATTACACTGCACAAATCTGCCTTTTCTGTCTTTATATAATCAGATTGTATGACTTAACTTAGAGATACAGAACTAATCTAGTCATATCATGGCTTGAAAATGCTTCTGAACTAGAAAACTTACTCAGTGGTTTTACTTTGCATTCAGAAGTCCTTAGAACATATTCAGGACATGTTTCTCCAAGGATGATGAATGTAGAAATCACTGTCAAATCAAATGCTTTCCATCAGAGCAAATTTACTTAATATGTAGAACAGCTGTTTAAGGAAGTTTAGAAGCAAGATGTAATATTTGTGAGTAGATTACTATTTTGATAATAAATGACATTTTACTTTTTTCATTTTTCAGGGCTGTTTAGAAGATTATGCAATTTGTCATTTAAATATCTTCTGATAATTTTATGGTACCCTGAAAAATTATACTGAGTTTATATGTCATAAAAGAAGATTGGTACCTTAAAAAATTGTACTGGGCTTATATGTCATAAACCAAGAGATTGTTCTTTATTGATTGGTGTAACCAGTATTAAAAGTATTTAGTGGATATTTAATTTAAAAAGTATGAAAAAACCACAGCATTTTAATTAAACAAGCAGTTCATCAAATATCAGTACTGGCTTAGGAAAGCTTGCCTGAATCTGTGAATAAATGCATAAGCAAAAAGTAGTTACAACAGGTTATCAAATGAATATTATAAAACTTCAGACACTGGCTGTATACAAATGATTTTACAAGTCTGGGGTTAAATCGAAGGCAATCTTTTTGCTTTTCTTTTATATAGTGTATGAAAACAATGGAAGGAATTTTTTTTTTTTTATTATCTCTGTTAACTCAGATATTGATAGTGTACATTTTTTTCTAAATATATCTTTGTAAAGTAATAAATAAGAATGTTTTCCATGTAAATTAAAACAATTTTAACACATCCCTTTTCTGAGATCCCTGCCAGAAAACTTTGCGTATGAATCACTTTATTTTTTTTTACTGCTGACTATTGTATTAAAATGTTTAATAAAGATATTTCCAAATATTGGGGTATTCTTTTAATTGACTTTTAGTTCCTAGTTCATAAGACTGTGAAAACTTTGTCATTAGTAGCCTTCATCCAACAAAATGCCCCAAAGGAATGTTCGTATAGTTTGTTGGATTGAAACATACATGTTTGATTCTCCTTTGTAATTCATAGAAATATTTTTAATTACTAATGTATTTGGCAACACTAAAGATCACTGTATAGAAAGGAATTAGTGCACGGACAAATGAAGATGTCTTTATTGGTAGCCTTTATATGGAGCAATAGGATTGGTCCTGAGATGAGACTCAGACCTTTAGTTACTTAACCTGATCAGCACTAAGGCCTATGAACAGCTGACTGAGGGATGGAATTCTTGAGATTGCTGCACCCTGAACTTACAGCACCAACAGACTGCAGCTTGGGAAAGCTGAGCACCTCAGGCAGCAATGACTTCTAGCTATTACCAGCAACCTCCTTAATAGATACAAAAGTCACAGTTTTCTCTTGATCAGTTTCTTGACCAGGTACATGATTAAAGTTTCTATAACATTAATAAAAGGTCAAATGTCTATTTTAATAGTTTTTTAAAAAGCACTGAAATAGATCATAATGTACTTGAAGACAATCAAAATTTGAACCAATAGTAGATCAGGTTGACATTGGAACACTCAGGTCTAGTGAAAACTCCAGACATGTCATCTCGTGTCTCATCTTCCTCCACCCACACACATCCCAGCATAGAGGGTAACTGCATCAAAGCATCAGCTTCTTACTAGAACTGTGTGCTAAATGGCACATACGCACAGAATGTGACATCTGTCACACACAGCCACAACACCACAGGCAAGAACAAAGAATATCTGAGTATAAAGGAGGGACTGTGAGGGGAAATAATAAAACCATAAAAGAACATGAACCCATAAAGGAACATGAACCCAATCCACCCTCCAATTACACAGGTAAATGCGTTAACAGTGGTATAATTGTGATTTATGGAGGGAAAAAAAAAAAAAACCCACAAAAAAATTTTCAGGGAAATAAAGAAGTGGAATACTGCTTTCAGGGGTGCCTGTGTGATCTAGCTCCTTGAAGACTTTGTTTTAAGGGGGTTTAAAAACTTAAGGTTGGAAGTCTTTCCAAAGTCAGTTGAATTTAAACCCTGGGATGCTGCACACTCTCCTGAAACTCCAATTGGAAAGACAATGTAAATAAATAACATATATTGCAGAAAGGAGAAGGCATTCCTGGTAGGTGACCTGCTGTTCAGTGGTGATTGAACTTTCTCATCAGCTTTTGCTGTTATGGGATCCAGAGATTTACAGACAAGACTTTGAAATGCTTTGCTTTATACTAATCCTTCAACTACTGAACAGCAGGAAGTGGGATTGCAAAAAAGGCTGCAGAGCCTGCAGGCTAACACGCTGAGGCTGGTAAACAGAAGGAAGACAGTTTATTGCGTTGTCAGGGATGAGTCCTTAGCTCTTCAATACCACAGTGGTTTACATCACAAGGATTTATTTACATTCGGTCACTTTTTGGCCAAAGCCATTGTATTAATTTGTGAAACTGGCAGTAATTGGGGTGTTACAATAAAGGGCAAAGCCAAACATTGAAATGGAGTTCTGAAAAAATTACGTAAATACCTATGTTCTTCAGGTGGAATGGGAGCACTGTGGAATGTTTTCTTCATAAATAAATTAATTTTTAAAAAAATTGAAACCTCAAATAAGAATTTACTTCAAATGAGCATTATTCCAAGTGTGCTGGACAGAGAATATCTTCATATGGCAAAATGGAAATGCAGCAGAAGATGGAGAGTGGAAGAAAGAACAGTTTCAGAGGACAGTAGCAAAGGCAAGGAGTGATCTTTATGAGACCGTTTGCTGCAGTTTCTGTTCACAGCTTTTCCTATCCATGAAATTCCCAGTAAGAATGATGGTTTGTAGATACATCTATGTGATGAAGGATTACCACATCCAAAGTGCTTGAAAAATGTAGAGCAGATTTGTGCTGTAATTAATGAGCTCATATTTGTGGTAAAGCTATGGATGGACTTCACACTAGAACACTCCTACAATGTGATTTTCCTTGTTTTCTTCTACAACTCTAATATATGCATACAGAGGTATCTTCATAAAACTGCTGCAAGGTTATATTTTGTTTGCATAGCTCAAACAAATTTAAAGTCTAGGAACAAATCTACGTTTAGCAGATACATGTTTAATTTCTTTTTTTTGCAAGTAAACTAGGAGGAAATATGCTTAATGTGGCAACATGCACCAAAGAGGAAAAAATGTGGAGTGGCAAAACTGGACAATGAAATCTGCTGATCGGACAGATTTAAGTACAGACTTTCTTATTCTGTCTACAAATGACCCCTTCAGCAACTCAAAGGTCCTCTGAAGCAATGTTTCAAATGACAAATACGATCAGTCACATGCAGGCTGTGTACTACTGTCCCAGAGGCACCCCCACACCAAACAGTAGCTGCTATCCCAAATGGGGTTTATTGCAACCAAAGTTGCCCAGCGCTCCTTCTGACCAAATACAAGTTCAGATGTCTGTTGGGATTTAATGACTACACAATTAATTCCTAAACCTTAAGGAAAGATGAACTAAAATGGGTACACACTCGCTCAGCAAGGGGAAACCTCCCGCACCAGAGTGCCCAAGATATCACTCACCTGAAGGAGGGGGCAAGGCTCACTCAATCCACAGAGACTCACTCAATCCATGAAAGTATCCTTGGATGGTGTGTCCAAGGAGAGAGTCCAGCTGCCAAGCCTGCAGCTCTGCGAAGAACCAACTCCTCCAGCTCTCAGGCAGGACCCCATTTATACCCTAGCCAAGGGTGCACTGTGGTCATTCTCACTGGTTGAGGGGACGAGCCCAGACAAAACATGGACAAGCACAGCCCCCCCTGAGACTGTTTACTAAGGGGTCCAGACCCTGAAACGCCAGTTAAGCACCAGGAGGTGCAGCTTAAAGGCCAAGGCGTCAAACTGCTCTGGCTGAGGCACCGAACTGCTCCAGCGCACCCTCTTTGCTTTGTCTGTTTTGTCTGTTGGGAGTGGCTGAACCTGTCACAGTCTGTCTTGGTTTGGTTTTGTCTTACTTATAGTCCTTTTCTAGTGATCAAGTCTGAAAAAGATGTAGAGGCATATTGTCTCACTTTCTTTCAGAAATGTCCTCTGAATCTTGCAAGCTCTTCCTGGTCCTACTATATATATGCTTGTTTCAGTTTCTGGTTGTACCATGTCTGTGCTCACTTCAGTTTGAAAATGTCTAGAAATAGCCTAATGACAATCTACACAATCTGGCACTCAGAATCAGAATTGAGATGGAGAAGACAGGATTTCCTCCTCAGTAATTTTTGTTTCCTATTACATTTCTTTAATAGGTTTCAGTTTTGGATAGTGAAGTAATTGAGGCAATTTCATCAACAGTCATTTTACTGTGTCCTTCTCTGTATATATTTGTGACGGCTCTCTGCTAAACATTGTACAGTACTACTTTTGCATCTAATTCTCTTGTTCTTTTTCCCAATCACTCTAGAACATAACATTGCAGCCTGACAGTCTTTTCCCCAGTATGTTATTGTCTCACATTTCTCATATAAGGTCTTAAAGCTGGCAGCATAATTGCCTTGCTGCAAATGAAAGATCTGTGTCCTGTTTTGTATTGCCCTTGCAATGGAGACAAGGCTTTGCCATGGGCTTGTAGCAACAGAAAGCTGCATCCACTTAAAAAACTCTGTAATGTTACAGCCTGAAAGTAAAGGAGACGAGAAGAGGAAATACATCACTGGGGAATGTACATTGATGAATGTGATGCCATTACTGGAAGCAGAAGAGCAAAACTTTTCTTCCTTTCTTTTCCCCCTGTTGCCACCTTTCTACTGAATACATACCAACAATCAAGTCTATATGTGCAGGTACTTTTCCTGGCAGAGAAAGAACTCAGGCCGGCCTGTAGACAAAGGACGGTGAAGCTTGGTAGCTTACACTGAGTGAATGGAAATGTGAAGAACTGAGAAGTAAGGTTGCAACAGTAGGGCATGCAGCTTCTGGGATGTGTTATTTCAGTCTGTTCACAGTTTTACTTACAGACCTGCCTCTGTTAGGTGTTTCATCTTGGTGCCATTTGTACTGAGAATGGTTAATGAGGAGCAGAATCTGTTTGGGGTATGGCCTATCATACAGCCCCTTGAGGGCCTTATGTTTGTTCTCTGTAGAACAGCATATTTCAGGAGCACTATTCCTGTTGTTAACATGTCTGTAATACATGTACGAACTATACCTCCTATTGCCCTGAAGAGCATTTAAAATGGACATTTTCAGATCTGTAAATGACCTATTAAAGATGGACTTCTTTGATAACTTGTATCCAGATTTCAGTTCTGAACTCCCCCTAAACTCAGGTCTAGGCAGACATGACCTTAAATCAAACCATCTTTAATTAATTTAAACAGTACATAGAAAAGACGTATCTACTGTCTGTCTTCTGCATGACCTTGCTTTGTTATTTAAACATGAGTCTTTTTATTTTAAAGGCCTGTGTGACAGTGCTAAAGTTCCTACAGTATAGCACTATAATTTTGATTAAGTGGATGTACTATGTGGAAGAATATAATCAGACTCATTTTCTTGTTTATTTATTTTTATATTAGACAGTTGCAGTTTACAGTATGTTTGCTGGTGGATAACTGAGGGATGAAAGTAAACACTCTTTTAGTTTTGTATTAAAGAAAGATTTCTAAATAGTGTGTGTGACCAATGCAGAACAAATAAAGTGGAATAGAACAGCACAAGCCCATTTCTTTTAAATCACGAAAACCTGATAATAAACCCTTTAAGAGTCATAAGTATACTCTTAAACACATATGGTAGTGGTTCTCTGAGGTCTTTTGGCTAACTCAGGTGCAGTATTTGTCTGAAGGACCTTTGCCACCTTCTGAAGCAATATAAATAGTATATCTTTGACAGCTGGGATACACACCTGTCTGTAATAGAAACAAAACTGGTTTGTCTAAGAATGTTGATTTAGAAATACAACTTTGTGTTTTGAAGGAGGGAAGTCCCTTTTTCTTTGTCACAAATAAAAGAAAGGAATAAGAAAAAAACTAAGAATTATTATCCATCATCAAGAGTCTGATTTTAATTTCTGACCAGTTAGCTTTCTGAGATTACACATCCAGAAAGCTAATTTACTGTGCTCCCTTGGCCAAGCAGTTACTGTTTCCTTCTACTACCTATCAATTCGGTCTTTGTTATTTCTCTATTTCCCTTTTCATTTCTGCCTATCAGCCCTTCAAGTTATATTTTTGGGATCCGGAAACAACTTTTTTCCCCTTTTCTTGTAGAGTCCCTACCATGATGTGACCTAGTTCTAGGCAGTATACAGTTATCTTTACTATTGTTAGTATCACTGGCCATGTCCTTTATTACCGTATTGTTTGGATGGGAAGTTCTTACTCAGAAGAGAAGTGGAAGTGTTGGTACTTTTTCTTACATAAAAGCAAATAGCTTTCTCTCTATGTGTTATCTACTGTTACGCTAGTCACAGTCTGAAGTAGACTGACCTAGGAACATAAGAAACACAAATTCTTGCCATTTTATAAAATGTGTAAAGGACTTATTTTCTGATTGTTTCCTCTATTGAGCACTCTGCCTCCTATCTGTAGTACAGAGTGTCTCTGAGAAGAAAGTCTGATTGTGCTAACAGGGGCTGTTATCTCTGACCTTAAGTTGGGACTGACCCTGGGTGTATAGAAGCATCCTCATATATTTCCGTGTAACATGCTTCCATGTCGTTTACTTCCTGTGATGCTCAACCTCATGAGCCTTCATAGAAGAGACCAGGACGGTATTTTTAGACCCTCTAGCTTAAATATCAACCCACTACAATCAAGACTGAGGATTCTTGGCCCTTGAGCACTATTTCTATTTGAATAATAAATACATATCTATGGAGGATGTTAGATCTGACTATTTTAGAGCAGGCTGTCAGACTTGCTACTCCTTAAACAGGCATATTCTTAACAAAGCCAAGAATGCACTGGCATAGAATTACTTGTCTTCTGGAATAAAGATGTCAAAAATAAGAGAAAAGAAGGGGATTGATATATATGGCTGTCTGTTATGTTAATTCTTCTGTTTGATAATAAGGGCAGAAGGAATCAAGGAAGCAAACTGACAAACAAGAGTATTCCAGGCAGACTGATAAGGAAGCAATAGAACCACAACTTCAAATCACTGAAGAGAAGCAAATAATAAAGAGGATCATAGAACACAGGAAGAAATCTAGTGAACAAAACCCTGGGAAGAAAAACAAACAGACAAACAAACAAAAGCCAACAAACCTGGCTTAAAGAAAAAGGATGCCGAAGGAAGATGAGTGAAGACAAAAGGACTGGATGTGAACAGAAGAAACAAGCAAGAGGGGAAATGTCAGCATGGTTCACAGAGAAACAGCTAGCAAAAAGACAAGAATTTTGCATACTGTGTTTGGAGAAGTTTTTCGCTGAAAATAATGGAACAGAACAGAGAAGTACAAACAGTGTCTTTGAAACAGTGGAAATTAAGAATGAAAAAGAAAGTCAGGAGGTTGCCAGAGGAGCTGTATCTTTCTCAGGCACACAAAATGGAGAAGATGATAGTTGCCATCACCTTTAAGGCTCTATGTTGAGAAAGCAGACTAGGTTTGCACTTGTTGATAAATTATGCTTCAGCACTGTCACTGATAGAAAGGAACATTCATGATCTTTTACTAGACAGCTAGTTCAAAGCCCACAGTGACATTTACTATGCTGGTTTACATATTTTAGTCTCTTTTATAGCTTAGTTTCGATGCACTTCTTGATAAAACTTCAGCACATGAGATAAAGGCAAATGCCTGATTGCACAGGCCACACTGTCTTGTGCTTTCACCAAGTATGTAAGTGTGCACAGAGGTACTATGTGTAGTTAACAAAGTTCATATACTTGGACTGCAAGGTATTAATGAAAATGTCAAGTATGGGAATCTATCTGGAAAAATAGTATTTTTGTGATAGTGATGCTTTCTCTTCAGTACTAGATGTTTAATTGCATATGGTTTTGGAATGCATTTATATCAGATGTTTCCATCTTTTTATGTAGATCCTAATCCATCCCTTAATGACAGTACAATAAGAATTCTGTTTGGTCAGCAAGATGTAGACACTAATATGATGTATTTCTGTTGCTGAGGTGCTATACTATGGTACTCGTCAGTAAATGATGTTTCCACTCTTGTTATTGTAGATGTTAAATGATATGCTTTGTTTCATCTTGCAGACCATTCTGCATTGAATGTATATTTCCATATCTCAGTGACAATTAAGATTCGCACATAATGTACAGTAACAAAGAGAAAATTCTATTTTTACAAGAAAATAGTGTCCTAAACTACTCTTACTGAACATCTCTTCTACAATTCATGCATAACCATAGATCTGCTAAAGAAACTCTTACATGCATAAAGTGAACACAACATCAGTCTAGCTAGAAAGCAGTTAGTCATTCTTTGTGAATTTGTTCCTAAATCACAGGATGACTGAGGGTAGAAGGAATCTCTAGAGGTCATCTTGACCAAGACCTTTGCTGAAACAGGATCACCTAAAACCATTTGCCCTAGGGCCATGTCCAGATGGCTTTTATATAAGGATGGAGACTCTACAGCTTCCCTTGGTAACATATGCCAGTGCTCAGTCACCCTCACAGTAAAAAAGTGTTCCTTACAGTAAAAAAGTGTTTCCTGATGTTCATAGGGAACCTGCTCTGCTGTGTTTCAGTTTTTGCCCATTGCCTCTTGCCTTTCACTGGGCTCCACTGAAAAGGGTCTGGCTCCATCTTCCTTACACCTACCCTTTAGGTATTTATACACATTGATGAGATCTCCTTAAGACTTCTTTTCTCTGGGATAAACAGCCCCAGCTTTCTCAGCCTTTCCTTATGTAAGAGAAGCTCCAATCTCTTAATCACTGTAATAGCTGTTATTGGAGATGCTCCTGTAGCTTGCCTACAGTCCCCAGACTCTAAAAAAGGGAAAAAAAGTCCTCTAAAAATGTCACTGGAGTCATTACATCTTGGTTTGAGTCAATAAGACGCAAGAAGAAAACTTCTTCAGTCTTCTAGGGAACACTCTCCCATGCACCCACATTATAAAGCTTTCCTATGTATTACAGTTAAGCAATACATGTCATATAAATCTCTGTTATTACTATTTTATGTGCAGTTTATCTTTAAACTATTGGCTGGTTCTAAGTGCATGAGATGCACTTTAATTTCTCTTATTATTTTTCTTTCTTTCTCTCGCTTTTGTATCTGTTCCTATCAATACTAGTTCTATTCCATGACTGTTTACTATAAAATATTCAGTCTCCTGGTTTATACATTCATCTCAGAATGTCTCCAGTCTCCAACATCGCTCTTCCATCTCTATTTCCTGTTATTAGCTTCCCTTCATTACATTTTGCAAATGCAAAACTCATGCAATCTACATGTTTCCTGGGGATCTATTATTTGTGACTCGTATCCAGGATGCTGGATAAGGACAAAAATCAAGGGCTGCATTATGTCATAAAATCTTTATAATGAACACCGATGTAGGTGACAATTTTTTGTCTAACAAATAACAAGTTGATCCATGATCCAGCTGAAGCCATAAAAGTAAACCTAAATAAAAAGGGTTTTACATATCTTCCATTAAATTAAAGCTCTTGAAATTCCTAGGACTTGGGGTCATTATATGAATACTTGATATTCCTTTGAGGAGTCAGAGTTTATAAACTAATGAATGAGACATAAATACTATACACTACTGGCAATAAGTCTTTATCCAGTATTTTTCATGCTCTTTAATAGGAAACTCTACCCATATTATTTAGTCTGGATTCTTAAAGTTCAGAAGCATTTCTCAACATGATTAAACTGTGAAATATATTTGAAATTAATTGCTTCTGACAACTTCCATTAGACACATATTTGCAAATACTTTTTATAATTCCTTAATAGAAAGAAGTTATTGTTTGAACTTTCAGGCTCTGTTGCGCAACAAGAGAAAAAAAAACACTTTTGCATTAACTGTTTAAGCATCATGTAAGAGAAGAAATCACAATTACAAACTACTGCTATCAAAAGAAGCAGTGCAGGTAAAGCAGAGTGTGCCAGATGATTGTATAAATTGATGCTAACTAGACTAGAAGAAGCAGGAAGAAATGCCATCCACATTTTTGCAAAAGATTGTTTAAAGACTGCTCAACAAACAAGTCTAGAAACCTTTTTTTTTAAATATTGTACTTGTAGAAACTGTTTTGCTGTTTTGATACTATTTAGAAAATTAAAAATTCAGAATCAAATATATTCTGATTTCTCATGAAATGATTATACACTTTTTGTCAGGTGATGCAGCAGACCATAGAATGCATTATGGTAAACATGCACTATAATTAAATTACCAGATACTACTTCTCAAATGAATCGATCATGCACTGTATTTTCTGAATTGGAATTTTTGTACTTTCCTAATGTCTTGAACTGATCCTGTAGAAGATTGGGGTTTACAGTTATTTCATGATGTCCTCATATTTACAACTTAAGGATTGTTGACATAAAGTATAAAGAAATTAAAAAATGCCAACAGAGTTATCTCCCCCCAAGGTTTAAAAATCTAACTAGTAGAAGAAGACAAGAGATAGAGAAAAGGGAGAATTATCATTCATATTTAAATTATTTGAGCTAAAGATGAGAAAACAAGTCAACATTTGAGATAAGAATAATGAATCACCCTTTTCATGTCCTTTTCTCTTTCCATTGACTCTAGACAACTTTGACTAGATGTCCTGCTTTTAGATGGTAATCACTACTTGGGATACATCTTATTGAGTGATTTCTCAAAATCAGGAAGTTTCTGGTTTTGCCAAGACTTAGTTCAATATCTGATGCAGTCTAGTTAGAATCATAGAATCATTAATTTTGGAAAAGACCTTCAAGATCATCAAGTGCAACCATCTACTAAATGTTATCATGACCACTAAACCAGGTCCTAAAGTGCCACATCTAGATGTTTTTTGAGCACCTCCAGGGATGATGATTCCACCAGTTTCCTGGGCAGCCTGTTTCAATGCCTCACCACTCTCTCAGTAATTTTTTTTTTTTCCTAATATCCATCCTAAACCTTCCCTGGCACAACTTAAGCCCATTTCCTCTTGTCCTTTCACTAGTTACCTGGGAGAAGAGACCAACACCAACCTCACTACAACCTCCTTTCAGGAGGTTCTTTACTCACAGAATTCTAAGTCCTGCTTTATCTCTATACTGTAATGAAGGAATAGAGTGTCCTTTGTCCCAACTCCTGTTGAAGCTTTACAGATAAAGATTATACAGAGTAACGGTACAAAAAGAAAGTCAAGTGAACCCTTTTGTCAATGTGCTCCTTGTAAGATCAGCTAAAATAAAACAAGCATCCTTGCTTCCTGATTTTTGGAGGCCTTTAGATAGGTGATATGAAAACTAATTTTATTTGGAATGAGCAAAGATAATCCCCAGTGGAGGGAAATTTATTTCAAATCCAAGGTTTGAGTCCTATCTATAGATATCTAGGCTATTCAAATAAAATGAAGGTTTTAAGAGGAAAGATTTCTCTCTCCTCCTCTGCACAGGCAGTTCTTTAAGTAAGTAGCAACTGTAATGAACTTGATGAAGAGATATTTCATACCCCCATTATACTCTCATTTTATATGGCTTTTCAATCCCTATCTAGACGAACATAAGTTAATGTTAATAGAATGCTAACACTAATACCAGAATCTACTTAAAACTGCTTTTCCCTTTTAGACTTACATTAAATAAGTTGTTAGCATTTTGGATAAAATGTCAACGTCATCAGCACTAAAATATTTTTGTCCTATATAAATCAGAATTTATTCTGTGTAGACGTGAATTTTCCAAATGGCCAGTGTCACTGATTCTAGAATACAGTTTTGTTGAATAGAGAAAGATTTCTATAGCTACTGGATCTAGTAAAGTCCAAATCAGTTATTTAACTATGTCTTTTTCCATCTTATTGGATCCCCATGCTCCTTCTGCTAAGATTTTTTCTAAATGGATGACATACTCACATAGTATTTCCACAAAGTCCTTTAACTCAGAATTATTTTCTCTTCCTCCCATAATCCTGACTCCTAGAACTTATCTCACTTCCATGTCTGTCTTTGTTTCGGCAAAGTAGAGGTAAAGAAATGTGGTACAGCTCAGATGAAGACATATATGAGATAACGGGTTAGTCAGTATTCTGGCAAAGGTGATCAACCATCCACTCACTAATGAGTAACAGCTGAATTCTTTGGATCTTTTCTCCATAGAATTAACTTAATCTTTTCTTTCTAACTAGCTGCTGACTTTTATGAAATCTTTGGGAATTGGGATCTCCAAAACTTGTACAATAGTTAGATTCATTTGAAAGTAGGTCAGGTGACAGACAGACACAATCAGACTGAACTATTTTTGTGCTACGCATAAACTACTAACACATTGTCAATCAAGCTAAAAAAAATCAAAACCCCAGAACAAAAAGAAAGCAAATCAAACACAAAACCTGCACAAAACAATGACAACACATAGTAGGTTGTCATAGGCCCACCAAAATCACTCTTATCACTCCCTTCCTCAGCTGGACAGGGGAGAGAAAATATACAAAGGTCAAGACAAGGACAGGGAGAGATCACTCACCAATTACTGTAATGGGTAAACCTGACTCAACTTGAGGAAATTGGTTTAAATTATTACCATTCAAAATCAGAGTAGGATAATGAAAAAATAAAAACAAAAATCTTAAAACACCTTCCTCCCACCCCTGTCTTCTTCCTGGGCTCAGCTCTGCTCCTGATTTCCTCTACCTCCTCCTTCCAAGCAGTGCAGAGGGACAAGGAATGGGGCCTGTGGTCAGTTCATCACACATTGTCTGCTGCTCCTTTCTGTTTGGGAGCTACTCCTCACGCTCTCCCCCAACTCCAACATAGGGGGCCTCCCACGGGAGAAATTTCTCCATGAAATCCTCTGATGTGGGTCCTTCCCATGGGCTACTGTTCTTCATGAGCTGCCCCAGCATGTGACCTCTCCATGAGGTGTAGTCCCTCAGGAACAGAGAGATCCAGCATGGGTCACCCACCATGTCACAAGTCCTGCCAGCAAACATGGTCTAGAATGGGCTTGTCTATCTATGGGACAACAGGTCCTGCCTATGCCAGCATGGGATTCCCATGGTGTCACAACCTCCTTTGGGTGCATCCGCCTGCTCTGGTGTTGGGTCCTTATTGGGCTGCAGGTGGATATCTGCTCCATGGTTAACCTTCATGGGCTGCAGGGGGACAGTCTGCCTCACCATGCTCTTTTACCACAGGCTGCAGGGGAATTTCTCCTCTGCCACTTGAAGCACTTCCTCCTCCTTCTTCAATGGACCTTGGTGTCTGCAGAGTTGATTTTCTCACATGTTTCACTCTTCTCTCCCAGCTGCTGTTGTGCAGCATCTTTTACCCTTTCTTGAATATATTGTCATAGAGGTGCTACCAATGTCACTGATGGACTCAGCTTTGGCCAGCAGTGGGTCTGTCTTGAAAGCAGCTGGAACTGGGTCTAATGAACATGGGGATAGCTTCTGGTGTCTTCTTACAGAAGCCATCTCTGCATCCCCTTCACTACAAAAACCTTGCCATGCAAACCTAAAACATATATGAAAAGATACAGAATACAAACCCAAGTTTGGAGATCACAAAATGAACAATGGGATGAAAGACAGAATCCATCATGTGGAATTAAGGAGTTTGCCCTATTCAGCCTACTGAAGAAAGGAAAGATGATAGAACTGATCATTGCAATTAGTCATATAGTACTTAAAATGGAGAAAATGTTTTTACAGTAGAAATGGGATTGTGTAGCAGGCAATTAATTTGAGAACTAACAGTGGTAATGTACTGCTGATCCAGGAAAATTTATCTACTCAGCCTACAGTTTCCTCTCCTCTTTCCAGCTTGTCTGATCTTTTGTTCATCTTACTTGGATGTTCATTTATCTCCTGAGGCTTACATAGTGAGAAATGTTGACTTTCAGCAGACAAATACAAAGGGAAGCAGGTACATAACATGGGGAAGAAGAGGATGATTTGAGATGTTGAGAAGGGAAGCATAAATTTTATGTTTGTTTTGAGGTAGATAGCAGCCCTTTGTTCATTTTCAGCAGTACTGAAAAATCATTAAAGATAAAATTTCAGGGATTTGTAAAAAAAAGCCTAGAAATATTTAACTTCAAAACAAAATGTAACTTCCTAGCATGGAGGTGAAACACTGAAGTAACACATCAGGATGCATTGCTTAGAAATATACTTTCTAAATAGAAAGTACTTTGGACCAACTTCTGGAATGAATTTTTTAATCTCTTTGTATAATGCACATGGTTATGAAGGCAGACTCACAATGTCTCTGAATTCTCCCATATATTCTCTTGCCTTTTGGACTTGGTCATACTAATAACACTTAGTTGTCTCCAAAATCTGTGCTTAAGAAATGGCATCACATGAAGGCATAGAGAATTTTTCTAAGCTGTATAGTTTAGCTTTGATTACTTCAGGGCTTTTGTTTTGCTTCTTCTGAAGGAGTGAATATATGGTGTACCTAGAAATATGCTGTTGAGAAGGTCACTCTAGAAGGTGCCTGGGAATCCCTTCATATTTCTAGTGCTTGTGTCTTGCTTACTAAAATTAAATCCAAAAGAGCACTGAAGCTGCAAAGAAAGCACTAGCATGCATGGCATCTACACCTTTTAAGAGATATTCAGGCTTTGTAACAGTCTTCTAAGTTACGTGTTATCTGATTATATCACACACTGAAAAGGTATACAAAAGACATGGCTAAATTAAGCTACTCATAAAAATTAACAGTTCATAAAAAATCTTCTTTACAAAGTTCTTTCTTCAAAACTACAAAAGCAACTAGTACAGAACCCAGCAGTACTTCTACATCTCAGACCACAGCCCGATTCAGATGTAACTTCTGAAGCTGACAAGTTAGAAAGCGAAGTTGGTAGCATCACATCTTCTGGTATTAATTTTGTTCCTGTATGGGATCTGCTTGCACAGACTGAATGACTTATCCAGGATTCTGCTAACAAGAGCTCTTACTTCAACTTGGAAGTATTAGTGTATTTACATTAAAGTTTCATACATTTTCACATATTTTCCCCTGATCTTTGAAGACAAAATCTGTATTATCCTCACTGTATAGCTCTAAATCTAATGCAAGGAAATACCAAAGAATTCCATAACATTGTCCAGCAAAGTTGAGATTCATATCTTCTAACTTTAGCTAGAAGTTGATTGATGGCACTCTAAAATAGAGATGCCTATGACAGAGAGAATTATTTTTTTCCTGGATCTAAAGCCTAGACAGTTTACTAGATTATACATCTAACTTTTAGATGCCGAAAAGTGGATGAGATTAATCTGTTGAAATGTTGTGCCTTAGTCCCTGGATTGTCTTGTCATCCTTCCCGGGCTGCTGTTTGCCATGACAAGGGTACAAATGAGTCAGTATTTTCATACCATTTATATAAATTTATATATAATATTTTTCTGTGTCTTCATTATAGAATTATTACTATGAAATAACAATTGTTGTCATAGGGGAATAGTCCTCCAGGACTTATCTGTCTTCTTTATCTGTGAGGCATATTCTTCTAGGAGAGACTTTCATGTCAAAATCAATAAAAGGTGGCTGATAATATAATGCATATACTTAACATTTCTTGGATTATTTGTGCAATATAAGAGATTTTAAATACTAGATTGTACAATTAGCTGCCATTCATGTTTACTGTTAGCTAACTGTCAAGGGTTAGGGCTGGGCAGGTCACTAGGTGAATGACTCTATTAACCCCTCTTCCTTCCCAAAGAGGAAGAGAAAGGGAATAAGGGAGAGAGACTTTTGGTCTGGAAATGAAAACTAAAACAGCTTTAATGAGAATAATAATAATAATAAAATGAAGTATATACAAATACATACAAAAACAGTATCAAACCCTACCCCTTGATGGCAATTACATCACCATCACCACCGATGCCGTGGAGCAGGCACTGGGGAGATTCCAGACTGGACTCAGTGGCAGACAGGAACTGAATGCAGGAGCTGGATTCTGCAACTGGATTCAGGAACACATGGATCAGGATCAAAGGCAGGATGGACAGAGTCCTCTTTGGATGCTGGCCATGGACAAAAAGGGCTTGACCCTCGTCATCCCTTCAGCTTTATACTGAATATGACGTATATGGGATGACGTACCTTGTTGGTCAGTTTACGGTCACCTGCCCTGTCTGCTTCTCCCCCCAGCTGTGGCCTTTTACTTTCTGCACCCCCAGTGTGGTACACAAGATCCAGCAGTGGCCTTGATCTGCACACCAATTATTAGCAGTACTGTTATCACTGCTAGAAGCAGACACTGTCTGTGAAAATATGTGATTACCTTCAGACAGTGCAGTGAGTTAGAAGAGACTGAACTGAAAAGTAAAAGACTAAAGAGGATTAGTTCTGTTCTAACTTAAACCAGGACAATTGTTCAGCTGAAATTAGTAGTACTTTATATTTGAAAAATGGAAGCAGAAATTTCAAGTTTAGCCACGTACTATTTAATCTGAAATCTGCTTTACATTTGGGGGCAATCGTTCATTCTCTTCCCCTCATCCAATTTCGAAGAAAAAGGGGACTAAAGAAAGTATAGGCCAGTAAACGTCATTTCAGTCCCTAGGAAAGCAATAAAGCAAATTCATCTGGAAGTAATTTCCAAATATAGTAAGTAGAAGAAGATGATTTGAAGTAGCTAGCACAGATTTACAAAGGGGAAGTCACACTTGATCAACTTTGTAGCTTTCTACAACAAAATGACTAGGTGGAAGAGGGAAGAGCAGGAAGTATTGTTTGTCTTGATTCTAGCCAGGCTTTTGATAATGTTTTCCATAATACCCTCATGGACAAACTGATAAAGTATGGGCTAGAGTAGTGTACAGTGAGGTGGAGTAAAAACTGGCTGAACTGACAGTCTGAAAGTGTTGTGATCAGGAACACAAAGCCCAGCTGGAGACTAGTCACTAGTGATGTACCTCAAGAGTCAGTACTGGGTCTGATGTCTTCATTAACAATCTTTCCCCTCAGTAGTGGGACAGTACACCCACAGAAGCTTTGCAGATGATACAAAACTGGAAGGAGTGGTTGATAGACCAGGTGATTGCTCTGCTATTCAGAGGGAGACTAACAGGCTGGAGAAGTGGGCTGATGGGAACCCCATGAAGCAGAACAAAGTCCTGGATGTTCAGAGGCAATGGCCTAGATGACGTCCAGAGATCCTTTCCAGCATCAAAAATGTTGCGATTCTGTGATTTGCTACTTTCTGAGTGAGGTACTTGCCAAAGCATGGCCAAAGCATGGCCAAAGCATGGCCAAAGCATGGCCAGGACTTTTTAAAATACATTGTTTTCAGTTTTCACTACAGTTAAAAGCGATTTGAGAAGTTTGTCAAGGTCAATATAGCAGTTAGGTGTTCACATGTAGTTCTTGACTAAACTAAGCATTGGACAGCAATGCATAGAAACTTGGTTTTTAGCTTCAGACTGAGAGAAAAGTCCGTATGATTTATCACAGCCCTCATAGCATGTCTTCAATGCTCAGATACAGCGATGCTCTAATACTGCCAGGCTGCTTTTAGTCCCAGGACACTATATGAACGCATTACTCTGCAATGATTTTCCACTGCTGGGACAAGCTCACATATTGTCAAGGCAGGAGTTGTCTGTGCCAACAACACAGACATTAGGACATCACAATTAGGCTGAAATGTATTCTGCCTTTGATTGATAAAACCTTTGTTATTCATTTCAGTAGTGTCAAGATGTTAATCGTAACTTCACCAGGGCACACTATCACACATTAGAAGTGTAGATTTTTAAAGTTATTCTTTCCCATTGCTTTCTGGACACATTCATTAATCTCCTCTCACATACCTAATCCTTGCCTTCTTATCGCAGTCAAAAGTTCATGCTTTTTTTCACAGTATTATATTTCTTTGAGGCAAGCCCTTTCCATTGCAATAAGTGTCCTTATTCCTTAAAACTACTGGTGGTGAAACATTATTTTAAAAAGTTATAAAAAAACCAGTTTACAGTCCTAAAAAAGAACAAACATCAAAATAAGATCAATGCTAAAATCTGGAATGTCTTGTTTTCTTTTAGAAATTGATTTCCTTAAATTCAGTTTTTTAATGGAATAATTGGCATTACATTATTTAGAAGAATCTAAGAGTCCCCATTAAAGTATTCATTGAAATAAAACATTATATTTTGATATTTTTCAGTTAAACAGATTTTATAAGGAACATTTTCAGGAAAGCTCTAAAGAGGAATTGCTTGTATATATGCCTTTGTAACCTTCATCAGCTAATCCACATCTTCATTTAGGTTTAGAGGTAGTTAGGCTATCTTTGTACATTATGCATTGGATTGTACATATTAGATCAGACCAAAGTTCCAGTTAACATAATATCTTTTCTTCATCTGTAATTATTCTGTACTGCTTATAAAAAGAGTTTAAGGAAAGCACAAGCAGATAGTGATACTTCTCTGGTATAACATCCCAGCTTTAAGCTGTCTGACTTTCTGAGTCAAAATTGATATCTTTGTGCTTAATAGCCCTTGATATATTTGTCTTTCATGAATTCATCCAATTTACATCACTTCCATATCTACATCCATCTTTAGGACCACAATGCCTTCATAAATACCTTGTCAAAATTCTTCAGTGTCACGGTGACCTTAAAAATATTCAATCACAATCATTGGTGTCAAAAAACCACAACCTCATAAATATTTTATCAAAATCTCCTTATCACTCACTGTCAAAACGGCATTATTACTCACCACATTCACATTCTAATCCAAAAAAATTACCATATGACAAAGCCTTGTTTTTGTCTAGTAGAATGAATAGAATTTGCTGTAGTTAGTTTTACAGCTTTCTTCCCTCCTCTCTCTTAACTGTGTGTTCCCAAGTTAAGACATTGAAATTACAGGATCCTTGCAATTATTAAAGGAAATTAAAGTAAAATTAAATACTTAACATGGATATTAAAACAATACACCTCCTGGTATGTGATAGGGCACTACTGATGGGTCTCCCTGAGGCTGTCTTCTTCAGTCTGAACAAGTCCAGATCCCTCAGACTCGTCTCACAGGACAAGTGCTTCAACATCAAGACATTGCAGTTGGACTTGGTGATCTTAGAGGTTTTTCCCAACCTTAATTATTTTATGATTTTATAACCCTACACTGAGCTCTGTCCAGTTAACTGACGTTTATCTGATACAAGGAATACAAAATTGAAAGCAGTGTTTGAGATGCTGTCCAAAGTGTGCTGAGTAGAGGAGGATAATCCTTTCCCTTGATCTACAGGTTCTGCTCCTGTAAACACGTCTTTGCTGCTAGTTGACTACCAGCTCATGTTCAGCTTACTGTCTGCCAGAACCCCAGGGGCTTTTCTACAGAGCTGCTTCCCAGACAGTCAAAACACAGCCTGTACCCAATTTGCATCTGACCTTCTTGAATTTAATGAGCTTCCTGTTAGCAGATTCCTCCAGCCTGTCTAGGTCCCTCTGCATGACACCACTACCCTCCCACATATCAGCTGCTTTTTCCAATTTGATGCTATCGGCAGATCTGGTTCCAGTGTCTTCTATCACCTCCTCCACTGATGTTAAGCAGGACAGTTCCCAACAAACCCCTGCATTACTCCACATGTTACTGGCCTTGAGGTAGATTATGATGGGTTGACCGTGACTCTTTGGGCTCAATCATCCAACCAGTTTTTACTATACAGTTATTCACCTATCCACAAAGTAGTGTTCTAACTTGGATACAAAAGTATTGTGGGAGTCAATGTTGAAAGCCTTGCTGAAACCAAGGTGAACAGTGCCCCCTGCTCTCCCCTCCATCACAGATCCCAGAGTGATTGGACTTCTTTGAAGACGGTTGCAACATTTGCTTTCTCCAGTCATTCAGGAACTCTCCTGATCTCCATAACCTTTCCAAGATGACAGAAAGCAGCCTTGAAAGAATCATTTCTCTCAGCTTCCTTGAAAACAGCGTGTGGATTGGTATGGGTCAAGTAATTGAACTTAATCCACTGCTGTGTATTCTCCTATTCTCCTCCTTAAACCCTATTTCTCCATACAGAGTTCTGGGAGACCTTGTTGGTGAAGGTAGAGACAAAGAAGGCAAGGAGTACCTCAGGCTTATCTGTCTGCTGTCACTGAGTCTACTCTGAAGCTGCCTTACTTTCATCTCAAAATTAAAAAAGAATCTTGAAATCTGTTACATCTGAGATGACATTCTCTGAACTATCTAATTTTGAATTATTGGTATGTCATTCAGCCCATATATCAAGTTATTTAAAAGCTATTTGTAATACATAGGTTTATAAAAATGCTCAAGATTTCCATCTCTAATGCTGGATAATCCTGATTTATTTAGGACTGAAGCTTATTTGCACTTTACAAAACTTAGAGATTAATAATGAAATACGGCTTTTATTAGAAGAGAATTAATCTTCTTTCATAGCAGGCATTTTTGTGAAGGTTTTAAAGTGTAATTTATTGTCTAGTGAACAAACTTTGAGAAGCAATTACGAATTCAGCCATGTTCACTTGGCATTTAGTGCTTTGTAGCTACAAAATCTGTTTTCTCATATGATTTCTTCTGAGTCCAAAATTGCAGTAATTTTTTTCTACTCATGTCAGCAGCCCCAACATACAGCAGATTTCTTCAGTGCTACCTTCCTTATTACTGTCACCGTTAGAGAAGAGGTACCAATTGTCCTAAAAATAAAAACAGTTAAAAATCTCTTTCAGTGTTGATACAGCTTTGATACTGAAATTATTTGAAAGATGAAAATTGTTTACTTGATAAGTTCTACTAGCCAGAGGAGACTGTATAAATATGCTGACATGCCCCATTATAGCTTTCCCTGTTTATTTCTTTTATGTACTAGCAGATGTTGGGTACTGAGTAATCTAAGAGCCTATTCCAGAACTGGGACATCACTAACACCATTATTTACTGTAATTTGCTATGCCTTCTTATGGCTTCCAGGGTCTTCTGTGCAATCCAGACTGGTAAACTCATTTTTCCAATCACCTTAGTAATATCATTACTCTTCAGGTTATTCTCAGACAGCCAAGGTCTTGTGCTGTAGTGCCTTAGAGCCCAGTAAACTACCCATTGCAGCCCATAGGATTATATCATTACAGTAAAAAGTTCTGTAATCAGAAAAGTGTGGAACAATCTCAAGTAAGTGTAAAATCAGAACTTCACGGTGGATTTTAAGATTTAGCCCCTTGACTTTCAACATCGTAGGTCTGACTGCTCTGCTGTGGAGAGTGTCATGATGTGGAGGGCAAGGATATAAAGAACCATTCTAGGCAAGGCCTATACCTAAATGAACCCTAATATTCATTGTAAATGAGGAACATGTAGGAATACCTTTGCATTATAAGAATTCACAAGGAGGGTTGACTTACAATGAATTCTCTATACCAACTTTTTGTATACCATATGGAATTATTACCATCCCCTGTGGGACTGCTTTTGCATCTCCCCAGAAGAAGATTCACACGATAATCTTCTGGAAGAAATTTGCCTATATGATTTTTGGGACCACCTATTGCAGTGATGTATCTTTACTTTTCTCTTTACTAGAGTCATGTCTTAAGGTCCCAGAATACTTCTTTAAAGATAGTTTAGAGCAATAAAGGCATTTACAGGTGTAAAGTATCAAGTTTTCTGTTCAGCCTGAGCAAAGGGAAACCTGACACTGGGAGGGAAGGAATGGGGACTGGATCTAGGATTAGATCAGCAGAAGCAGGTTAATGTAACTGCTGCGCTGGACATCCCAATCTGTGTTATTGGATCTCTCAGTCCATATGGTAGTGAAGATTAGTGGTGGTTTAGGTAAGCAGAAGGCTTTAGAATCTTAGGTTAAAGCAAACAAGCAAAAAGTAGAGCCCACAGTTAATGAAATATCTAAATAGCAAGTTAATTAAATGGAAAATCAAATAAGGAGAAAAAAAAAAAAAAAGAAAAAAAAAAGAAAACCAGTAAGATATTGCAACTAGTAAAATGAAAAAAAAAAAATAATGGAGAGGCTTGTGAAGTAGTGTGAAGTGTGCTGGAATATTTCGCCTTTAACTGAGCTTGTACTTTGGCAGGTATTTCTAATACCCAATGTAAGATTGTCTTTCCACAGTTCAAGCCCATTACTACTTTTCTGTTCTCTGATTAATGACTCTTTCTTGACATGTCCCAGAACATATTTCCAGGGGGAGTTATCATATCCCCTGTTGGTTATCATTTTGGCACAATAGTTTTAGTTTTCTTATACTTTCTACTTCAAAGGTTTTGCATTCTTAAATTGTTAATTAATTTTTTTTCTCTATACACCAATTCAATGTAATGTTTCACTTCAGGGATGAAGTAGATCAGGATAATTGTTTTCTGTACTTTATATTCACTTCTATTAAGACTAGCCATTCTTTTTCTGCAGCGGTTACATGACTAACTCATACTCAGTCCTTAATCTGATTTAATTTCCACCACCTGAAAAAACTGTATCATCAAGTGCATTTTGAAAGTCACTGAACTTGTCTTACTGAAGAAAAAATAAAGGAAAAAGATTATTTTGAAGCTTTTTGTTGAGGAAATGAGCAACATCGGAGATTTTGGAAGGAGTGGGACCATTGATCTTTGCTCCGTTTTAGATATTCATGATCCATGACTTCATGGATCTTGAAATAACTACATAAAGGACCCTTGTGTGTCACTGTTATGCATCTTTGTAATTGAGCTCATTCAGAGGCTGATTTTACCTTCTTTACCTTTGTTTCCCATGTTGTACTGTTTTGCCAACAACTGTTAAGGCAGTAAAGAAGCATACAGTTGCAAATAATGCTACAGCAAATCTCTGTCCATAATGAGCACTTTTGCCATCTCAGAGAGTAGCAGTCTTCCTTTCTGTAGCTCCTATCTGGAATGACCTTCCTGTCTCTCTGCCTTGGTGAATGTTTGAACCGTGTCACCTTGGGACAGAGCTGCAGTCTGGACTGATGCTGTGCCAGGATCCTAATACAATTTTCCTTCAGACCTTCCATTTGTTTCATTTAATGGCCCTGGCTAGAATCTGTATTCCTGGCCATTATAAAGTGCTTTCCACACTTCCATACCAATGCCTGGGGCAGGAATCATTGCACAATTGATTTAATTGTGATTAAAAGCATAGTACTGAATAGAGTGTGTTACAGCAACAAAACAATCCTCGAGAAAGAAAGGAAACTTCATAAAATTCTTGGAGCACAGCCATTCCTGAAGTTTTTGTAATATGCTGATGAGTGTGTTATAAATGCTTTCAACCTACTACTGACTTCGGGTGTGTAGCCACAATTATTGATTGTCAGTAGGACATGGGAAGTTTGCCTCACAATTCTTTACTTACTCAAAACATGGAGCATCTATGAATGCCCAAACTTTCCAACCCCAAGAGGCATAATTATATTTAGTTCAGCATGAAACACTGCTGTGTTTAATTCTAAGTCAGCCACACATGGGAAAGGAAGAGTCCTAACCTATTTCTCCACACAGCTGTCCCAAGCCTAGGCACAGCCTAGCTTTAAATTCTAGGGAACTGTTGTTTGAGTCATGCTTGAGTTCAGCCTACTCTAAGTGTAACTCTAAGTTAAAATTTGAATAAATTGTTTGCAACTGTATGAAATAAATGGGTGACAATGAAACATGAGCATTTTCAGAATATGTAGGCAATACAGCTTTATATTAACTATAAACTCCAGCATCCTTTTTAGAAAAGTAAAGGAACAATACTACAAATCTCTTGCATTTAAGTTAACAACCATATGAAGAGAAAAAGCAAGTTTGATTCAGAAAACCATATAATCACTAATTAGTTTTCATGTATGAGTACAGGACTTTAAATTCACAAAGTTAATTAGCTGTTTCATGATTACATAATGTTGTATGTGTTTATTAGGCTCATAAACAAGTCTTTTTGTTAGAAATTGATGGGTGTTGACATAATTACATAACTCTAGTATATAACACTAGAAAAAGTGAGGACCTGAATCACAGGTGCAGCTACTCCAAGCATGCAGGCAGATCTTCATCATAAGACTGATTCATTTACAAGACTTACATAGCCTGGCCAAGAAGCCAATGAATGGAATAATTTTTAAGTGTAACACAAAATGGTTAAATAAAAAAAAAGCTACAAGCCAAAAAATGAATACTTATGCACTTAATGATTGGAAAGTCCTAATTTGAATGCAAAATCAAAATTTTATAATTAAACCCCAATTCTTTTTCATTTACAAGTGTGTCTCCAGTAAAAGATCTTTGCATATTTGTTGATCTGCTTCTAAGCATTCATTAAATTGCTATATCCTGCAGTTACTGGCCACTCACTCCTCCCTATGTCAAAACTTTTGCAGTATAGTAGTCATTTCAAATGCATATAGGCAGGAATGGCTACTAATGAAATGCACTGTAGTTGCTCTTTTCCTTGAATTTTACAGTAAGTAACCACCAGATTAACTTCAGAAGTAATTGTGGTGTCATCAACAAGAACCTCTTTGCCAGTGCAACACCCAAGCTAGAGAATGATATTCCTTCTGATGCTCTTTTCTTTCGTTCCATGAGTGACACACTCCTCTCTAAACAGCACACCAATTTTAACAAGAAGGCTATGCAGCATGCTCCAATATCATACACTGTTAGGATACTCTTTTTCCTCCAGGGCGTGTGTTGACCATGAAGGTGAGAATGACTTGGAATCCAAGTCTCTGAGTCCTTGAGAAAAGCTGCATCCATATAGAAAGGGTAGGAATGAGGCACTGACATAATTTCTTTTGACTGTATTTTAGAAGAAAAACACTAGCCTTGATTAGTTCTTTGGTAATATAGCTGCCAAAAAATTTGTCAGTTTCTGTACAGAGTTATTAGTGTCACACAGATGTAAGATAACCTTTCGGCTCTGAAAAACAGTTGGGAGGGTTGTTACACCCAGTGCTTTGTTTGGATATCATAATCATCCAAGCCCTCTATTGGATTTATGTGCACTTACATATTTCTGAAAAAAACATACACATTTCTTTTAACAGTAACCTTAGAAATATTTTGTGCAACTAGAAAATGACGGTAAATAAAACATGAGGCAGCTTTAAAAGTAAACTTACGGTGTCTGTCTATATCTTTCTTTGACAGCTGCAGAACAATATAAAAGCTTCTTAACACAAGCCTAAGCAAACACAGCAAACTGGGCAACCCAGCTTGGCCCAGACTCTTAAGTAGAACTGTAATACTTGAAATTTACATATAGTATAGCCCTACATGCACCAGAATAGACATTCTTTGTGCTACTGAAATAGCTCAAAGAACACTTAAAATTACTTCCTACAGGCAGCTGAATGTACTTTTATATTTTTCCTTTAATGAAACAGATATGTCCCTCCCACAGTGTGAGAGAGTCTTTAATGGCACAGAGCTATCTTAACATAATTTTTTTCTTTTCTATCAAAGGAAGTGTATCCCAAAGTCAGGCAGCATAATCTGGGGTTGAGCCAACTCCAGTTGATTTTGACAGGCAGGAAATTTCCTTGCATGTTGTGGTTCAAACGCCCCTGATTCAAAGCTAAGGGTAGAGGGAGTTTCCTATCACATTGCAGCTTGCTATTTTGAAGATTATAACTGAGTGCAGATACTTCCTTCTGCAATGGATGCTCTAAGGGGTCTGGTTAAGATATCTAAGAAAATCTCGAATCTGTACTCCTGGATTTCCACTTATAGTAAATATGAGAAGACAACAAAATAAACATTACAATTGCAGCTGTAAAAATACTGTGTTTTTTAACATGGTAAGTCATTTGATATGTGAGATGTCACTGATTCACTATTATTAGACTCAAAGATCTCTTTGCTAAAAGGGTTATATGCTTCAGGTTGAAATAAATTGATGTAACGCTACAATGTTCATTTTTTTTTATTTTCCAGCAGACAATGAATACATGCTGAGAGCACATATTATAATTATAAAGTCTTTAAAAATCTCATATTTTGCATGCATCAATCCTTAGTGCAAAATATTACCAGGAATCTTGACTCATGAATTATTGGTGAATCTGTTTGTAAACTTTTTTTTTTTTGTTTAATGGGAATGTCTGAACATGAAAGTATATTGGTCACATATTAGTTGAGATAACAGTTACTATTTTTAGGGTATATTCTTTCTTGTCTACAGTTTTCCAGATAGGGATAGAGATAGATAGACAATAAATTGAAAGGTATCAGGATGAATTTTAGAAAGGAAAAAGTATCATTGTCACAAGTGAAAAATTCCTTACATAGTTGTCTTCCGTGGTTCTTGTTAAAGAAAATTCAGATAAGAATCAGCATTTGTTTCTTTCTCAAAAGATATTTGTATGTGTACATAACTAAATATATGCTTCATATGGATGTATATATATCGACAGATAATCATCAGAAATACATGAACATGTGCCCACTTCACACAGTCTTCTTATATGCTATTATTGTGTCTGAACTCCCGCTTCTGCTTTTTTTATCTTTCACATCAAAATGCAATGTGGTGCACAGGTATCTTTCAGATTTGGTAAAGCACTCAAAATTTGTTCCTACTAGCAGTGCTGTACTTGCTTATTTACAAATAAGGAAAAAAGCCACTTCTTTTAGCATGAAAGGCTGTTTCCCTAACACATTTGAAAGAGCAGGTCTCCTTGTGACAACTGTAGTTCAGCTTAATTAGGCAAAATTTGTCATTGAGTCCAGAACAGACACTAGGCATCATTTATGTAGAATCAAGAGATTTAAAGGGATGCTTGTTGTAATTATTTCTTCACTTCTTACGGGTTCAAGCAGTGTCTTCCTACTCATGTCTAGTTCAAATAAAAGCGTAATCCAAACAAGATAACAGGATCACAGAAGTGTAAAGAAATCCAAATTTTGGATCACTATGATATATTTGAAAGGTCCTGGATAACTAAAGTTGACGAATGCCTGCAGCATCTTTATCTGCCCTTTCTTCAATAGTTGCCACTTCTGTTTTTTCTCCTCTTTTACTATTTCAAGATGTGATGTTTCCTTTGGTCATTTTTAACACATTTTTATGCAATAGTTTGGGTGCAAAATTAGAAACCTCGTAGTTGTAATATAAAATAATTACTTTTCATATTAGAAAAGAACCTTTATATCATTTCTAAAATAAATATTTCTACAGTATATATCATAAACATAGTACATGATTGTGTCAGATAATGGTTTCCTTAGCACTTGTTTGATACCTAAATGGGAGATATGCCCAAATATCTATTGTATTGCTGTTTACTATTCACTAGCTCTTTATAGACACATTATGTGTATCTAGAATATTTCCTGCCTATTTTCTATATTTATGTACTACGAATATGTATTAGGTGCAATAATTATAAAAGTTCAACCGATACAGACAAGCAAAACACACATTTTTAAGAGGACAGGAAATTTGCAAGTAATAAGCACATAATGCAATGAAGAAGGAAATGTTGTGTCCATACATACGAGGAAAACAGACCCCGGCAATCCCTGTGCCTATGTTCTAGGTCAGATATTACTTTACTCTACTTTAGAAGCAATATAATCCTTACTTAGGTATCATTTGCCTGGGCTTCCTCTGAAGTTTATAGAATTTTGTGATTTGTACAATAGTGTCAGTTCCTGAATTGGAATGACAAAGCTGAATGGGAGAAACAGTGCCAGTGGCCAGTTTTTATATAGTGCCTTAGTTGTTAGAGAATTCATTTCAAATATAGTTCTTCAAGTTTAAGAGAATAAAAACATAAATATTTTACTTTTCTGGGAAGAACAAGTCACCAGTCACAGGTTATCCTATGTGATAGATGCCTTCCTATCTCCTGTTGACTGCTCCAGATATAACTCAAGGTGTAACGAGTCTCAAAAACTATTCTAGAGGAAATGTATTCTGAAGTTTAATGGTTAGGGCATTCAAAGGAAGGTAGAATTTTTCATTTTTCCAAATGGCTTTTATATTTCTGTGTATCGCTTCTATGTTTTACTTCTATATTTTACACAGTAATTTTATTTAACATAGAATTTAATAAAGTGCTCAAAGTATTTTCTTTTTCAACCATGGATAATATATATTTGTGAAACTGTTCTTGTTGTCTCAGAACTTAACACTAGTTGTCTCTACTGAAGACCAAATAGAAGAATTACTAGGTAAAGAAAAATCCTCCTCTGGTATCCACTGATAAAATTATTTTCTATACATGGGCTTATATCACACAATTATGAAGCATGTGGCAGTTTTATTTCCCTCATGGAAGGAAAGAACAACAGATTGTGATTGAACAAAATTGTCATGTTTGCAGACTAAAGGTCTTCCTATTCTTGTGTGTCCACATGAACTGCTTTCAAAACCTCCTGATGTTTGAGTAAACATTTCTATATTTTTAACTTTCAGGTTGTGAAATCAATGTAGTTTCTTTGTCCACCTCGATTTGAGAAGCTCAGTAATCCTTCAAACAAAGACCAGTGAAATTACTCCTCTGTTTTATCAATGCATTACCAAAAGAAAAGAAATAAAACAAATTTTCATTTAGCATGCTCAGATCATGTGGAGACTGTACAGTGAATCTAGGCAGCTGTTGCAAAAAACATTGGCAGAAATACCAACAGTATAAAAGCTCTTTCCCAGACTGGACTTCAAGCATTCCAATTTTGTCACTACATGAAGAACATTTCTATCAGAAATACTGACTGGAGGAATAAAAGTTTTCTTCATCTAATTTTACATTTATACAAAGACATGTAATTTATCATATATATTGAATCTCTTTACACAAACCTATGAAGCAATTTTTAAAAGAGAAAGCAGAGTGATGAGATATTATGATAATGTGATAGAAAGCAGACAGTTAGTCTCAAAGTTTGACATACAATGATAAGAAATTCAGAACTGAAAAGCCCCAAAACAGGGCACATATCTGAAGCTAAGCAGTTGATACAGACAGTAGCAGGTACTAATGTCACAAAAAGACTAAAAACATGGACAAGAAGTCAAGACATGTTAGAATTCCTATAGAGTCTAACTTCATTGTAAAGCTCATGAAAAAGTTTGGAGTCAGGCTATCATTCCCACTTAACATAAGCTGTTAGTCTGCAGTATTGTAACATCCAGTACCAGTGAAGAAATATTGCCAAAACCTTAGAGGGTCTATAGCCATCTGTAAAAGGGCTGGGGAGGATTGCTCCAGACTTTCACTTTTCTTATGTGTGAGTAAACCATGCACTTAATCTTGTTTCAAACTGATTCTCTTGGATCAAAGTCAAATCCCCTCATGCTGCAATTCTGGGACTAGAATTTCTAGTTCAGGTGAAGGTGGGGTGTTAAACAATCAGAGACTGTTCAGAAATATTGTGATTGTAATATGCTACTGCAGTACAGTAGGCAAAAAACTCTTCAAATACTGCCTTGTAATAAGGAAACAGAATTATAATTTGTCTTTTCCAAATGAAAATTACTTTTACTGAAACTGTCTGGAAACTCTACAACAATGCAGATATTCTTTGAAACTATAACTTTTCAAGAAAATGAAACTGTTTGAACTGAATTTTTGAGTCTCCACAAACAATTTGAGCATAAAAGATCCCTTCTTTGGTAGTTAAAAAACAGAAGCAAGCTTTCTGGCTACCAGCACCTTCCCCAAACTGCCAGACTACAGTTACTGTAGTTCCAATTACTCCCTCAGAACCCAGGAAAATTTCTGTCTTCTCCAAAGTGCTGGTCAAGCTCCAGTTAGCTCAGCATTCTGGCAACCTAAATTCCTCTTGCAATTTTGATTTAATGCATTATTCACCAGATTCCATTTTTATAACTTGTTGTGTAATGCTGCTACTCAAAAAGTGCCTGAGTACATTTCAGCAGGATTAACTGGACCTTAAAAAATTATGTTTTCACCCAGCCACAGCATATATGAATCCAGGATAAATAGTTCTGAATGAAAAGGTAATTCTAACCTCTTCCCACTATTTTTCAAAAGGATTACAGAATTTACTTTCACTAAAGCACATAAGCTGTAGGGTTTTATTATCTTTGAGATGAGTAACAAATTGGTCCTCAGCAAGGTCTTTCCTCTGAGAATACTTTCTTCTAGGAAAATTTCTATTTCTAGGGGTTCTCTGTCAAAAGCAGTGGTCCACCCTCAGAACAGGAGCAGGGTGTGATTTGGGGACACCCTGCACCAGCTCTTTCAGTGGACCCTATCTAGAGGGGCAGTTAAAGACTAGTAGACACTCAGAGTGTACTCTTACAGAAGCTTTTTAAAACAGATACAAATGGAGAAGCTGTTGTATGAATGGTCGCACAATCAGCCTTTATTCATTGTATATTTTTGTTTAAGTTCCAAAACACAGAAAGAGATATTGACATACATATTGAGAAATGTGCCTGGAAGTTAAGAAAAATTATAGTGAAAGAAATTGAAAATCTGATTTTTCCCTGTTTGCAGGAGATATTCTCAAACGTAATAAAGTGCTTGAATATCTTTACTCTCAGATAGTGAGGATGAAACCAAACAATAAGGTCTTTTTGCTTTCTTGGCTAGTTCTGCTTTGCATCTGTCCCTGTTCCAGGCCAGTCCTATTTCTGGCTTGAAGGTCATTTAAAACCTCAGCAGATATTGATGGATATTTGATCTATTCTACCAGTCAACTGCATTCTTCTTTTGTGATCTTCTTATGACAGTCTCTGGTTTAGATTTGCTTTATTCTGGGTTCTGACCTTTATACAGTTGTTGTTTGGTTTTTTCCCACACCTGAGAGAAAACTCCTGTACATCTTCATGGTATACAAGATCAGGGTCTGAATGAAGCATTTTCTTCCTACATTTCAGTTGCTAATTCTATAGAAGATATAATCAAATGTTGTTGAGATACTTTAGACAGGACTGGTTTTGACTGAGCAAATGTAGTTTCATCTGTAGAAATATCTAACAGGAACATAGTTCAGCAATTTGTTTCAGTGGGGAAAATTGAGTTTATTATTTTAATAATATTTTGACTCATTTTATTCAGACATTTTCATTACATAAATACGAAAAAATCAAGGTAAAATTAGTATTATGCATGTAGTTATTCTGTCATTTTATCATAGTAACATTGTCTGAATCTTAGTGTCACTCTGCAGACTTGTAACTAAAACTATAGCTGTAGCTGAAAAGCATATTCTATCCAGCAGAGGGACTGTTAGAGCAAAATGTGAATGTGTGAATTATCTCCACGAAAATAAGAGCCTATCAGATTTAAAAATAACCATGAAGGTCACTGAGTTAAAACATTTAAAAAGTAGAATAGGTGTTTGGAAAGTTTACAGCCTTAGCAAACAAAGCAAATAAGGTAACAATAACAAGGACATTCAGAGATTGGTTTATGTTATTATGGGAAGAAAAGGTAAGCTCTGTGAACTTTTCTGAAATTGGTGCCATGATAATGCCAAGTGGTTGGCACTTTGTGTTGTAAGCAGGTGGCCACATACACTGTAAAATGATCATAGTTATGTAAGTGATATTGAAAAGGTTCAGCTTATTTTTGAGTGGGAATATTTTTTTACCCAGACATGAGCATTAAATAACAGCAGGATGATTGGTTCAGGAAGATAAGAATATTTACAAGAGCATATATGTGAATAGGATAACGCAGCCTGTTCCATGTACTTCAGCAGATGCTCCTGTAGAGATGGTGTCATCTCATTCCTTCATTCCTTCTTGGAGTATCTTCCTTCTTGGGAGTATCTCAAGAGAAAGCAGTCTATGTGCTCAAAAATGATAGCAGTAGCAAAGGGCTTTTCCTTTCCTTCATAGTACTAGTCAATGGCGTTCCTTTTTACATCATATACACAGCCTTTTCAGTGCTCACTAGAGTGAAATTAGGTAAATGCAAACATTTTCATACAGGTCATGGAAACTAGGATTTTAATTTCATATAGCTAGTCATTATCTTCATACTGTTTTATATGAGAAGGCCTATTCTCCCACTTAGAGCTGTGTAAAATCATTGCATGCAAAGTAAAAAATGTGGGAATCTTCTTCAAACATTATGATGACATTTTTTCATACCCGAGTATGCTGAGATAAATACTCCTGTGCCCTCAATATCTCAAGACAGTAGGGAAGCAAGACCTTTGAATTTGTTCAGACCACTTAGGAACCTGCTACAAAGAAAGAAAGGGAAAAAAAAGGGACACTTTTATTCTCCCAGGGAGAGAAAAGAGCATTTCTTTGTTTTGTGCCTCGATCAAGAATACTGCATCCAGCTGAGCCTAATCAAATGGAGAGAAATCCGTGGCAGTGTTGGTGTGCAGAATACACACAAACTCCAAGACACAGTATGAGACATAATGCCTGCTGTCAGACTTTCTCCCCTCTGCAGTGCTTTTTTTCTTTAAATCCATTTTATCACATTGTTATGGTTTAACCCTGCAGGCAGTTAAACACCACACAGCCATTCGTTCACTCCCCCCAGTGGGGTAGGGGAGAGAATCAGAAAACAGGTAAGACTCGTGGACTGGGATAAAGACAGTTTAATAGAAAAAAAAAGGGAAAATAGTATTAATGATAAAAGAATACACAAAACAAGCGGTGCAGAATGCAGTTGCTCACCATCTGCAGATTGATGCCCGGCCAGTCTCCACACAGCAGTCCACCCCCCCCCTAGCAAACTCCCCCCAGTATTATTGTTCAGCATGACATCATAGAGTATGGAATATCCCTTTGACCAGTTTGGGTCAGCTATCCTGCCTGTGACCCCTGCCAGCTTCTTGTGCACTCCCAGCCTACTACTGGGAGGGCAGCATGAGAAGCTGAAAAGTGTAAGCACTGCTCAGCAACAACTAAAGCATCAGTATATTATCAGCATCAGTCTCATCCTAAATCCAAAACACAGTACTGTATCAGCTACTAGAAAGGAAATTAACTTTATCCATCTGAAACCAGGACATACACACAGTTTTTATTAGTGGTTTGTTTTTTTTTTTTTAAACTAAATGGATCTAGTCATGTTTCAGAGATCCACTAAAGAGACAAGGCTTGTTTTCTGTCTCAGAGATGAAGCACAAAGATGACAGTCAGAATAGAGTTATTTCTTTTCCCTATCTCTGATGTCGATTGAGTATGATGTCTTGGAGAACTCACCTTCTCTCTCTGGGCCCCAGTTTCTAACATCAAAACCTGAAGATATTGAAAATAACATGAAAACACAACAAGGTTGTACCACTGCCTCCTGCAGTTTCCAGTGATGTGCAATGCTCAGTAACAGGAGATGGCTAAGCTTATTCTGAACAAGATGGAAATCTGTTCTTAATACTCTTCTGTTGTTTTTCTTTGATTCTATTAACTGACATAGTCAATGTTTGAACCCATGTAAGTTTTTAGTATCAACAATATTTTGTGCCAAAGATATACACTGAAAGAAGAAGTTGTTTATGTACTACCTTCCTGTCTTTTTGGATGTTCTTTAGTTCCTTTAGAATTTATCTCTTATGCATTTTCTTCATGACTTACATGACTTTATATATCTTTATATAATGCCCTCACTTTCCTCTTATAAGGTCTGTAAAGCTGTAAAATATTCAACAGTTCCTTCTACAGTTTGATACTTCTAAACATTTTTGTCACACATCTCCAGACCTTTTCCATTTCTATTACTACATTTATACCAGTTAAAAATTGTACACAATATTCATATGTACATACACCATGAATTTCTACAAAAAGGGCATAATGAATTTTCTGTTTTGATTTTCATTTCTTTCATAATAATTCCTAGAACGACATTTGTTTTCTTGACTGCTGCTGCACTGACCTGACATTTTCATAGAGCTATCTGTTATGACCTCGAGAGCTCATTTCTCAGTAATGATTGTCAGCTGTCAACCCATCACTGTAAACACAAAGATTTGTAATTGTTTTTCACTAATCGTGTTCATGTTCCAGTTGTGTCTGATCCACAATCTCTGACAAGATCCCAAGGTTCTTCTATGACCAACAACTTTCTTAATTCTGATGTGGATTTTATCATATTCAATATCCCCCTGTGACTTCTCTTGGAGCTGTTCCACTCTGTATAAACAATTCACTAAGGGAAAGTTTTAAATATCCAAGGCAGACCCTCCATGTTACTCTGGGAATGGCTAATTATTTGTACAAAATTAAATAGCTCCAAAGGAAACAAGACAGACTGAAATGATGTTAATTTTCATAGAATTTGTCTATATTCAGGAGAAAGAAATTTGTGGAAAGGACTACCTAAGATGCCCTAAATTTGTCTCCACTGGCTATTAAGGACACTTTTTCTCTTGTATGAACACCCTCTTGGCTCAGTTCAGTGAACAGAGCATTCATCCAAGCATTTACAGAGGTAAACATAGGGATCCATCATTAACAGTAAATTCCCTGGCTACTGGGAAAATTATCCTATTAAGAAAAGTCTTGATTTTTCTCTGATTTGGACAATATGCTCTTTACTGAATCCAAGAAACTTTTCCTGATGAAAGTTACAGGATATTAAATTAAATCGCACTATCACAAAAAATAAAAATAAAAAAATATGTACAGAATAGTAAGAAAGTAAATGAGTAAATGAAAAATATCTCCTCTGTAGTTCAGCCCCATGGTATCTGAGCACCTCTCCCCAGGGTTTCCACTGGGAAGGGGCCACCCCTTGGCTGCACTGACTCTGAACTGGGTCAGACCCCTGTCAGTCCAATCTCCAGGAACCCCGAGGGGCATTCTCATGGCTCTTACAAAATCTTCCTAAAATTTTGTAAGAGCCTCAAAAACTTCCTAAGTAGATAACAGAAGTCACTGTCATTGTGCTTGATGTGGACTGTAACATACGCAAAATATACTGAGATTATTCCCCAAGTGAAGTTCATTAAATGTCACGGACAAAGACTAACTAATTTCTAAGTAGTCATTGGGCATTGACATGGTTGAGGCATGGATCTATTTAAAACTGTTCAAACCGAAATATACATTGGCAGCCTCATAAATAGAACTTCAGGTGTGAAGAAGAGCTTAATGTTGAAAATGTAAAGGGTGAAAGATTTTGGCTGGACTGGAATGAAGCAGTTGCTGAGACAGGAAGTGTCATAACAGAAATGAAGCACTTGAATTCCACTGCAGTCATTTGAGGTACCTCCTTCACCTTTTGGACCACGGTTCTTTGCATCCTAACCAAAAAGATGACTTACAGATAGTCTTGCATGCAACATCCTATCTGTGACATCTGTCTCTTCCTACAATACTATTTTGTGTGGCGTTTGTTTTGTGTAGTTTCTGGATAAAACCCCAGAATAATGCTAGGAATAGGGGTCCTTCCACTGAACACTTGCTCGTGGAGTTCTGCTTCTTTGTTTGATTTCAGCCACCAGCAAAGCTGTGTTCTTTGTTATGCAATAACAGATTTCATGGGCTTGAGAAAAAAATGTAGATGTTCCAACACTCAACTGCACAGCAGCTGGTGTGTGCTGACAGCAAGGAGTGCTCTCCACCAGAGGAGAGGACTGAGATGCGGTTGCTCAGCATCCTGGAGAGGTCCATATCTCTTTTATTACAGGCAATGTCCTTCTCTCATGGCTATATAACAAAAAAACTTGTTAAAATTGGTTTTCATGATAGGTACAGTTAAATCAATTTAGACAAAATTTACCTTGCTCAAATTCAAGCACATAAGGCTCATCATGTGTAAGACAGAATAATCAACAGCCTGCAGTGGAGCTGGATACTGAGATTTAATTAAGAACCTTCTTTTTCTGGGACTTTTACCCTGTTTGATTATTTCACACACTCACTCACTTGGTTTGCAAGGTGTTATGTGAACTAGGTCTCAATTTCCCTGCCCTGCCCAGAAAGGTCAGGTCAGGCAGAAAGTTGTTAGTTTGTGCTGCACAGCTGCTTGCAGCTAGTAGTTTCAGCCCAGGTCCCTGGACATCCCTCAGCATTCAAATCCACTCAACTCTTTGATCTCCAGGATCATCCCACACTTCCAGTACCTTTCCTTCGGTCAGTACATTCACCACCTTCTTTTCAGACCTTCTTTATTGGTGGTCCTCTTTCACGTGTCTCTATTAATTGAAGGCTTCAGATTGTATCACACTCGTTCAGTTCAAGTGCTATCAGAATTTACAACCAGTCCACACTGGTTGCAACTAGCAAGTGGCAGGTTTCTGCTTGAAAATACAAAGGCTCAATTTCAGATGTGCGCCCATAGACAGACAGACACACACCCCATTTTCTGCTGCCTGTTAGCATTTACAGTTCAAGCTATTTTTATCACCTACAATACATTTAGACAGCTGCATCTATACTAATCATGACAGAGTGCCTTTAAAGGCAGTAGAGAATAAAAGACATTTTTAAGGTATCTCATCTACTTTAAAAGTGCCATTTGAAGATGTCATGGGCTGAGCCATTGAAATGTCAGTTGTCTTCATCTGTAAAGTAAAGGGAACACTGGGGGCTGAGCTCTAACTCACTTGATCAGGTCGCTTCTACTTTTCACAGCTGATTACAATTTAAAGATGTGAATATTATTCTGACTATTTTTTGAACACAAAGGGTTGGGGTTTGTCTATGTTCGTATCTGAACATAGTGCAGCATTGCAGGTGCCAAAAGAATGCTGAGGTAAAAAATGGAGCTTCCTAGGTGTCCAAGTCTTCTTTACAGTGAGGCAATAGCTAAGAGAGATTGTTCTGGATCTCAGTTTTACATTTGAGCATGTAAGATCCTTATTAACTCCTCTTGATCCTTAAATCACTCATCAGAACTGACTTACCTTTTGTTCTTACATTTGTGGGGTTTTTTCCCTCTGATTGTCTGTTTTGAAAAAAAATGACCACAGAATTAAAACAAGAAATAAAATCTCACCTTTTCTACCTTCATTAATTAGACCCTGAACTCATGGCTGTTGTATTCATGCATAATTATTGTAAGTTGAAGATCTTTTTTTCTTCTAAACCTTCAGACTAGTATAAAGTGAATAGTTTGTGTTGTATTTTAAGTATGTAATGTAGCATACTGAACTGGAGAGTTACAAAAAATCCTTTTAGCTCAATAGGCTTATTCAAATAATTATGTCTATTCCCTTGGCAGGTATTTTTATGTATAGAGAGATAAGGAGACACACACTTCAGTACAGGTATTTTGTTACTCTTGTTGAAATTCATATCAGACATTAAAGCAGCTTATAATCAGACTGAACATTCCAATTGGCTTTAGGGAATGGCATATGTACATTTTTATTCTTTTTTCTTCTTTCGCTACTACTCAAATGTCTATTTATTTAAAATTCAAGGTGCATTTGCTAATCATTGCCAGAAGCACTGTAATCTTAATAAGTCATAATAGGTCATATATGTCGTACTGGTTTGTATGCATCTAGGAATCTCATTAGACTACATAAAAATAAGATTAATGAGATTTATTTTTATATGTCAGATTTGATAAGAGGTAAAATTGTTTACACCTATGACTTTAAAATTAGAACATGTGTCACATGAAAGCCCTGTGATAGCCTGTTAGTATAAGGGATTGAGGTCTCAAAGGAACGGCTTAGTACTCTCTTTTCCTATGTTTAGCATATATAGTAAATCAAGTAAAATATATTTAAACAGGGATTTTGTATCAGAGGTTTTATTTTCTGAATGTCTTCTGGATAGCATAGCTTTAGAATATAGGAAACAATAAGAAAAACAGACTCAAAATGACAAAATGGTACTTATTCTAATTCCTCTAAAATAATCACTTGGGAAGGAGTAATGAGAAAGCACAGTGTCATGCAGTTTCTATACTATAGAAATATATTAATCTGCATATGTTACTAGCATTAGACAGTCTCTCTATCTGCAAATATTAAAGCTCTTTTGCTGGAAGCAACAAAGCAGTATAGCTCTCATTTTACCACTGCTGGGGCAAAATGTTTACTCCAAGTCTTCAGAAGGGGGTCATGGGGAATGACAGTACTGTCTCCCCTAAGACTCTATTTCACATGCTTAACGCACATGCGTTTGTGAGTTTGGGAGATGGAATATTTGTGTGTTTGGGAGACGATGCTCCTGGTGCAGAGTGACATGTGCCAAGGCTATGACTTCAGCCTTTTTCTTAGCTCTTTTTTTTGTGTGAATGTCCCCTGTTCTAAGGAAGGAAAGTGAAGAGAAACTCCACAAAGATCTAGAATTAGTTCTTTCATGGGAGAAAATAAATGAAATTATCCCTAATTCACTATCACATATATAGGCTTAGTGAAAAGGATAGATTAAAAATTTAATTTTTAAAGGAAAAAAAAATTAAAGTAGGTTTTTATGTTTACTTTTAATAAGCATATTTAATAAAAACCTTACATTACTCTGGAGTTAAAGGATCTTTGTCTGTTCATTCTATTATTTCATTACGAAAAGCATCTAAAACCCCTATAATTTTTTCTAGTATTAGAAAAATAATTCCATTCGCAGAGATTAAAAACTGTATCATCTACTCTATAAGCCAATGGAAAAGGCATTAAAGGAAAAATTAAGAGAAACGGATAGCAAAAGGCAAAAACCATAGAAAGAAAAAGATGGAAATGCCTCTGGGAAAGATTTTGAATTTTTTTGGCTTACTGTTTTAAAAAAATGAAAACTGTTATGAAATTCATTTACCTGCAGCTACTGATAACTAATTCACTGCCCCATACTTTGGTAGAGAAATAAGTGCGCAGTTTGCTTATTACAGTAATCTAATGCCCTGGGATGTTCAGCATTCCTGAACTAGAAATCTACAGTTTCTTTCTTTTCACTTTAACTCTGCAGTGTAGTTTTGTTGAGTAGAGGCTTCTGCTCACCATGCACATGAAAAAAAAATATTAAAAAATGTAAGTCTAAACACTTTTATTACCCCTTTACAGGTATTAAACAAATGATGTCCCCTGCTATGCCAGTGTATCTAGCTTCAGTTCAACACAAGTAGTCAAAACTGTGCTTGTGCAAATGACAGTAGAACTTAGCCCAATCATTTCAAAGAAATGTGACAATGCCTTTATAACTAACTCTCCTGGTTTGAGTGAGAACAGAACTAATTCTGTTCAGTAATTTTACTTTTCAGCTCAGTTCTTCTAACTAACTGCAC
>WTSP01021659.1:13296-23504 GCA_025331215.1 Actenoides lindsayi | reverse complement strand
CACCACTACCACCGCTCATGCGCCACACGTGTAGAGGGGGGGAGGGGGGAGGGAGGAGGGGGTGAGGGGGAGGGGGAGGAGGAGGAGGAGGAGGAGGACAAGGAGAGGAGCGTGAGTGGCGTTCTGGGGGGAATCTAATCTCTTTCTTTTTTCCCCATTTCATTTCTTTTTATGGAGATGAAGGCTATGCCCTGGCAGGCTTCCTGGAAACTCAGCTGTCCCAAGGATCGGTTGTTTGCCGCGAGAAAACTAAGCTGACAAGAGAGGGAAGAGATGTGTGCGTTTGCGCGTGGTGTGGAGGCAAGCGGGGCCGCGACAACAGAAGCGGTTCGAGAAGGCCCTGGGAAGCCCCCAAAGCCACCCCCTCCTGCAGCGTCGTTCATTTAAATGCCCCCCTCTATGGGAGTTTCAAAGCGGTACCTCCCCGGCGATGCCCAGCACGGCCCTGGCCAGCTGGCCACTAGATGTTCCCCGTGCTCTTCTTCATGCACCCAGGAGACAGAGCCGCGCTGCCAAAGGCTCTGCCAGGAGCTGCTGCTGGGAAGCAAAGCCCCCGGGTGGGAAATGAATATCCTCCAGCCTCCTCTGTGCTGAGGGCCAGAGACGGACATACATTTTTTCTGCAACCACCTCCTCACTTGTTTTAATGTTCTGTTTTCTTCCTCCTCCCCTCTGCCAAGGCTCAGTCTTGCCCGTAGAAGAAATGATGTTTAAATCCCAGCAGCTATAAGGAGATTTTCCTGCTCCTGAAAACCTTCTGCCTTTCCAGGGAAAACCCTCCGAGGCCACAACTTAAACTTGTTCCCCCTCAAGCTGCCCCAGGGCTTAACACTGAGCACCTTTCGGGGCTGCTGAGGGTAGCTGAGGGGTACTCACTGTCCTCCCAGTACTCACCGCACCGCGTGGCCTCACAGTCCCTGGGACTGCCTCACTGCTCCCCAACCATCCCGGCCACAGCCTCACACCACTTTTAACAGCACCAAGGTTGCTGCTAGCTGAGTCTTTTTGGGGACTGCTAAACCACTGCACTAACTTCTCAGCGGAAGAGCCGTGCACACAGAGTTGGGATAAAGCTGACCCCTGCAGAAATCCCTCGCTGAACTTCTCACCCTGGCAGCGTGGCCGGTGATGCTCCACTGTCAGCTGCTCCCGAGAGCGGCTCGGTTACGCTGACGGGCACAGCTGCCCTGCTACCTACGCCCTTTGCTTCCTTTTTTTGCTTTGTTTTTTTCTTTAATAGGCCAATTTTGACTGGATTTCTTCTCCTCTGCTGGTGAAACGGCTGTGCTGCCTTTCTCTGTGGGGACACTCTGCAGAGCAAGACTCCACCTCCCGCAGCCGGCTGTGTTAAGGTCCCGACAGTGCGCTCCCTTCTTGGTGGGAGGGGGGCATTTTTAAAGCAATTAATAAATCAATCACGTCACAGAGCACTGAAAGGAAGAAAACACAGCCACTTTACCTGGGTAACCCATCAGAAACCAGAGCCTTCCTAACTCTAATCCTAACCCTGGCTGGCTGTAAAGCCACTCGGCTGTACAGAGGTACATTCTGACCGGTAACATTCTTCCATCACATCTTTTGTCCCCTTCCTTTGCTCCTGCGCTCTAGGTTTAGGCCCTGGTCTTGTCAGTACCATCGAGACACATCTTTGGGCATGAGGCAGGACCTCCCTGAAGCCAGCACGACACTGGAAACGAGGAAGGACATCGGACTGGGGGGCTGGTTTGGAGGCACGCTAGCTTGGCCGGGAGACGCTTGAGAAGGGGGCAAACGATCCCAAACGAAACCCGCCCGCCGCTTCACCTCTGTGGCTGCACAGCACAGGACCGCCGCTGCGCAGGGCTTACCTGGAGTGGTAGGACTGATGCCAAGGGGTGCCAAGCGTACCCTGAGATATTTGCATCATGCTGGGATCGGGTTGGTTCTCCGCGAGTTTGGTCGAATGCCAGGAGTGAGGTCGGCCTGGAGTTTCACTCCGCCTGGGTAAGAAAGCAGAAGGATTTTGCAGGTCAGCGCCGGGGAGAACGGGAAGCGACACCGACAGCCGCACCTACAGTTGCTCGCGCTCGCCTAGAAGTTCATTTGCACGGCCACAGGCTCGGGCAGGCCAGTGGGTTATCGCTGCAGGCCGGGGGTCTTCCCCTCCACCTCCTGGCCAGGGGACGAGCCCGGGGCCTGTCCCCGGGGCTGCGCTGACCGGCTGGGCTGCATGCGGACTCGCTGCGCGTCCCCAGTAACGGGACTCTCACAGGTGCTGGGAGGAGTGCTTTTCTCAAAAGGTCCGTCTGGCAAAGCCGTCTAAAGAGTCCAATGCCATGAGGGGGTGGCAGCCCGCACGGTGCTGTTTGGATCTCTCCTCAGGGCCGATAAAAACGCAGGAAGAGACGTGACAACCAAGTGCCAGCGATGCGGGTCCTCTGCGTCCCCCGGGGCCTTGCAGCCTCCAGCTGTCCCCCCGCAGCATGTGAGCCTGGGTGCGTCCCCGGGCACGGCACGGCACGGCACGGCACGGCTGGCTTCAGTCACCAAGGCTAAGGAAGGCGATCAAGTAACCTGAACATGCCCCACGGACCTTCTCAGCAGCCTCTGGGCCTGTCCCTCTGCTTTCCGTGGGGAGCTCTCCCCCTGCTCTCACGCTCACCTCCGCAGTTGCTGACTCCTCCTGTGGGAACGAGGAGCAGCACCGGACCTGTCGACCGCAGAAGCCCCAAACGTGGGACCGCAGGACATCCCTGACTACCCGTGAAGCGTGAACGCCAGAGAAGGATGCGACACGTCCTTAAAGTACGCCGCGTGCTTTCACAAGGCAGCATGTCCCGAACAAGGCAGGACCTGGATTAAAATGCCCTCTGCAGATGTAAACCAGCCACCCAGAGAGGACTCTGCCAGTGCTGCCTGAGGCTGTGGAAAGAAACGGTGCAGGAGAACAGGCGGAGTGAAAAAAAGATGGCTAGGGGCAGATGGTTTCCTAGCACAAGTGAAGACTGGCACCGGCCGATGCTCTGCAACGCAGAAAAGCTCTGGCAGAAAGCGAGGCAGAACCACGGCCCTGGCAGTTTTTCCACCCAGGTTTCAGAAGCACGGCTCACTCTCTCACCGTCAGCTGACAAGGCGAAAGGAGAAGGGATGTTCCTTTCCTTTCAACGTTTGCTGTGAGAGGACAGTCTGAGGGCGAGCTGAGCCGAGCGCTCTTTCACCATCACACGTGTAGGTGTGTTCGAAACGAGGCTCTCCTGTTAAGCTCTCTGCCCAGAGACAGGAGGAAGCTGAACGCTGACAAAAGTGTTCAGCAACGATAACCCGCATTCTTGCTTTTCTGTTGCAGAGATTTAAAGACTCTCAGCATTTTCGAGTAGTACAAGCCCTCGGTGTTCATTTTTCCCTCGGGAAAGCACACCGGACGATGACGAGCAAAGCACGTTACCCCGGGATTTAACCAGGAAAAAGCTGCCAGGGAGCTCCGTAGATATTTGCATCACGCTGGGATCGGGTCGATCGCTCAGCCCGCTGAGCCACGGGGATCGGAAACCCTTTTGGTCGATATCCTCGTACCGAGACAAGAGGTGGAGAGCCAAGCTGTGCCTGCAAGTCAGAAGAGGCTGCGTACCGGCTCAGCGCGGGATAACCGCGCAATTGTTTCCACACCTACCCGAGCCTGGAAACAGGGATTAAGGGTCACCAAATCTTAGCCGGGCTTAAGCCAAGAGAGAGGAAGCGCCGCGGTACCCACGATCTCCAGCTCGTGTTGCAGACTCACGCGGGTGATCTCCAGAGGGGCGGAAGGGTGGAGGGTCCCTGCGCGCACCCGTAAGCGGGGGGGCCCGATCCGGTCTCCGTTCGATCCACTGGAACGGCCTCCTGGAGACAGAGCTCTCGGGCTGCCAGCGACGATGCTGCCGGTGCCTGCGCGTGGGCGTTCAGGGAACGCCAAGAAGTTCCTGGCTTCAGCCTTCTGAAAATAGCACCTGCTTCCTTAAGCTTAGTTTGTAATTATTATTGCCCAATCAGGGAAGAGGACGGGAGCCGAGTGCGATCCGACAGCGAGCACCACAGTGTCTAAAGGAGAACAGCTCCCGTCTGGGGCCGAACACTGTTCATCTGCCCACTCTGCAACGGCTTTTGACTGCGCTTGCTCCGCTGCCGAGCCCAACTTTCAGGAAGCAATAAAACCCAGTGCGAGCTTAAACTCTCTTTGGCAAGCGGGGCAGAACTGTTTTTGCAAAGCCCACGACGTCAGGTCCTGATTCACCCCAGACAAACAGGCTGAGTGACACAACTTGCAAATGCAGCGGCTAATTCCCCACTCAAGACAAATAAATCATTAGATCTGTAATTGGTGCTAATCTTTAAATTTGGGGTAGCTCAGTTGCCTTCAACAAAACGAGGAGCAACTGCTGACACTCTGTTCCGGGAGGTTGTAGGATTTAAAAGTGCAGAACTGTGATAATAATGACGACGATAACAACAACGGCAATAACGAAACCACCTCATCCCCTTATCCTTTATCCTAGTCCCTCAAGGGCTGCACCCGTATCCTGCTTCTGACAGTATCTGCCTAATCTGACTGCGAAAAAATTCCCCACTTCAGCTAATGGAGAACACGATCCTTCTGTTGTAAATGCCCAGGCTGGAAAAGAGACTCCCGGTTCCTCGCGGACGCTTCCAGAGATCAGATAACGTGGGCAGCCAGGTCAGGCTGGCATCACGTCATCACGACGAGCTGAGCGTGTTTTTCTCTGTCGTACCTTGGCACTAACTCTAGGAACGAACCATCATCTAAAGAGAAAGAGAAGCTTTCTCCGCAGCGTAACCCCAAGATTGATTTCTCTTTTCCCCCGGGTTACAAACTAAAGCCATAGAGAGCAATGTACTCGGCCCAGTTTCTGTTCCTGACGCGCTGCTCCTGACTGAAGGCAGAGCAGAGGCAGAGCTGAGCGCTCTGCAATCCACGGGTACTCCAGCCCGGCCACCTCCAGAGAGCACAGCCACTCCTGGGGCAAAGGGCCCGCCTGTAACCAAAGCAAACCACCGAGCTGCTGCAAACCGCCGGTTGCAGTTCTTTGCCTACGAGTTTCCCCTCTCCTAAACCTCCAAGTAGGGCAGTTTTGAAATAAAAAGAAAAAAAAAATAGAGAGAAAAAGATGTTCAAATAAGCCCTGCAGACTCCCACGCGCCAGTTTGCCAGCAGCCAGCGGCACACCTCGGCCAAGGCCGAGGAGCACGGCAAGCGGCCGCCAGGACACGTCCTCCACGACCACAAGAGATGGTTCTGACCGTGTTAACACCTTCAAGAAAAAAGGGAAGACACAGAGAAGAGACCCAAGGCCGAGAGGGTCACTGTGCCATCCCGGACAGCCACAGACCCTGTGGACGTGCTTTGATGTTCCGGGTGGCCATGGGGGAGGTTGCTGGAGCTGGAAGGGATCGCCGGGGCCCGTTCTTCTGGGGAGCTGGGAAGGGACGAGGGTCCTGCAGCGAAGACCCTCTTCCTGCAGATCGGGACTCAAGCGCAAAGGCCCTTTCAATACGGACCAGCGACTCCCATGACCCCTCCCAGGGTGACTGAGCCTGCCCCGACAGAAAGCACAAGCAACGAGGTGAATTTTCACTGCTGTGGACCCGTCCCCACATCTACAAGGAGCACCGGCGTAAGAAGGATGCGTTCTACGTCCATCCCGACGCGCTGCTGCCGTCCCTATGCCAAGCCATTAAGCAGGAGATGAAGGCAAAAGCCAAGCGGTCGGAAGCCTATTAGGATTTCGAGAGAGCGAGGCCACAATCTACTCAAAGCAACGTCGCCCTTAATTAAGGCTCAGTCGTGGTTCTAAAAATAAGCCTAACGGACGAGGCCAATTAGAAAGGAGCCGGACCATCACGGCGTCAGCTGGAGGTGTCTTTCCCTGAATCCATCTCTTCTGGCTTGCAGAGCCTTTCTGGTGGATTCTGGGGCAGGAGAGACCCGGAGAGAGCTCTGTCCCTTCTCAGTTTTGATAAAAAGAAGGAGGACTCATTAGAAAGGCCTGAAGAGTATGAAATGACAGCTCCTGTCGTGGATCTTGGGCAAGAGCGTCAAATCACCTAGAAGAACTGAAAGGCAGAGACAGCCCCTCCACCCTTCTTTCTGCTCAGAGTAAAACTTGCCCTGAGTCAAAAACACCCTGAAAACCCCTCACTTGAGAACACTCGGGTGAGCTGTGGGAATATTCTCGTATCAGGACACCACCTTCTTCTCAGCAATACGTTCATCTCTGCGGGTTCTAGAGGACAAGTTCCTTGGGAGGACCTCGCAGTTTTGAGCAGCCTCGGTCTCAAACCAAAAGAAAGAAAAAAAACTTGGAAAAAAACTACCCCAGCTGGGTTGAGGGCTGTACCCCAGACCAGTCGGGCCTCGTTTCTCTCTCCGGCCCCTTTCCCGGATGTGGCACCCGCCTGCTGTTTCCCGTTGACGTGTCAGACACTGTTTGTTTCTTCCCTTTGGACGAGCATCGCTTGGGATGTCTGGGTTGCGTCCGACCAGGCCCTGAGTGCCGTGTCGGAACTGGGGGACAGATGCTGAGCTTCCTGAAGCCCCTCTCGAGCGAGGAGGCAGAGAATCAGATGTTTTGCTCAGATTTCCCACCGCTGCCATCGCCAGCTCCTCAGGACCCCCCACCAGACCACTGGAGAGAGCAGCCCTGTGTGCCAGCAGGGATGGGGAACGCTGGCGTGGTCGTCCACGCGACTCAACCTCCACGCGCAGGAAGCAGCCTGTCTGTTTTCCTCCTGCCAAAGCAGCCTCCCGCCTGCTGCTTAGAGCGTGTGCGGGCTGGAATGAGGAGCTGGGCAGCACTGGATTAAACACCTCCTGCAACTTTCCTCTTCTTGCTGCAATTTCACTCCATTTCCTTCGCTGGGAAAAAAAAAAGAGGAAGAAAGAACAGGCACAGGAAGAGAGGCAGCTGACTGACTTACAGTCTCTGAGAAGGACCCTGTTCTTTCCCGTCTTCTCCAGGCATTCCCATCACCTCTCAGAGCGGGGGCAGAGAACCTCAGCGGCCAGACCCCTGCCCAAGGCTTGGCAGGAGTCAGAGAGCTGCGCTGATTTACCCGCGCTGACGAATCGGCCCAACGGGCTTAATTCAAACCATTTTCCCTCATTCTTCTCCAGCCAGTAAATCAGTTAGAAAGACAGGAAAACAAGCATAGCTTAGATTCTTTCGCGCCCCGATATCAAACACACAGCAACTTGCAACAGGAGCGACTTAGAAACAATGGAAGGAATGTGTTTTCCTGGTCTCGTTCGGCGCTCAGGAGGAACTGGGTGGCTGGCAGCGGCCCCGACGATCCCAGCGTAACGCGGACAACGAGGCACGGCAGGTAACCAAGGGGATTTTCAGGGCAAGCCTTGCTCTCCTCTGAGCTGCAGGGCTACGAATCACGGGCGAGGCGAGCAGACCCAACGCCCAAGAGCTGCTGTAGAAAGGGTAAACGGCAGAAGCGAGGAAGAAGAAGGTTCTGTAGGTGCGCGCGCCGAAGTCAAGTGCACGGAGATACCCACTAAAGGGGGGATCTGGTCGCAGACTGCCCTGCACCTGGGAGGGAGAACTGCAGACCGGTGCCGTGCTGCTCCTTTCTGTGGTCGTTCCACCGCAACGGCCCCGGCGCCGGCCCCGAGCTCTGCACTTCCCCTCTCACTGAGGACACTCATTCATCGCCCCGAATTGCAGGAGCCGACGGGGGCCGCTGACAGCCCGTCGCCTTCATCGCCCGGGCAGAGGCTGCGGGACGGCAACGAGCACCCCGGTGCTACGGCCGAAAGCAAAGGCTGCCGAGTCTGAAATACCCTCCCACACTCCAATTCTTAGGCGTTGAAGCAACTCCCCGCTCGCCACCAAAGCTTCAGCCCGAGGGAAACCAAGATGTGCAGACACAGCCTCCGACGCTGCCGGAAAAGCAAAGCAAAACATTGGCTCTGCATCCACAGACAAAGTAATCCAAGTGAAACCCTGCATTTTGGAGCTTCTGCGAAGATCTGCTCCTGGATGGGTGGGATTTACAGAGGGCACACGCTGAGTAACTCGCTGCTACAGGAAGCTGGTGGGTGTAAGGGAGCTCCTTTCCCAAATTCGCTGTGGGTCACAGACCTCAGGAACTGCAGAGTCTCACGCCCCGCTCAGAGATCAACCTCTCCCTGACAAAACCAGCCTGAGGAGAGATGTCAGCCTCTAAACCTCGCTCCATCTGAGAGAGGTACAATTTATGGTGCAAATCCTCACCTGGAGGAGAGCAACACAAACGGAGTGAGGTTCCACACGCGGGCTCTGGCGGAAGAGCCGAGCCCTTTCCCCTCCTTTCGCAGCCACCCGGGCTGCGCAGGGTCGGCCTCTGCGACTGTAACCGTAACCAAACCTACAGCAACTCCACTGAGGTCAGAAGGTTTGCTCCAGAAGCACATCCTCGCTCGTGAGACCAGAACACGACTTCACGCGTCGCGTTCCCTTCCCGGCTGCTCGCTAAGCGGCGGGCGCTGGGCCACATCTCCTCCAGCTGCGGGAAGTCAGCGTTCCTTCTTGGCTTCACATCAGTCAAGGTCTGGCCCGAACGTGATGTTGCTGATAAAAGTCACCGCTTCGGGTTCACGGTGCAAATCTCAGAGGACCGAGACACAAAAATCGATGAGGTCAGGCAGATTAACCCTAAGAGGCTCTTCGAATGCCAGCAAAAGCTCTGCCTGAGTAAATGCCGTAGCGTGGACAAGGGAAGGAAACCAGGCCCTGCCACAACACCGGAGCGGTTGAGGATGCTGACTTCTGAAGACATTTCATCACTTAGAAATGCAGACAGGCGCTCGGCAGGGCTGCCAAGAACGCCGAACCCCGGCTGAAACTCCCAGAGCCAGCAGAAGCCTGGCCACTTTGGAAAGCCAGGCACCTAAAGCTGGTGAGCCACAGCAGGCTCACCCCACCTAGAATCACAGAATCCCTTAGGCTGGAAAAGACCGTTAAGCTCATCGAGTGCCACCGTTAACCCAGCACCGCACGTTGTGGTCCAGCATCTCCGATGACCTTTACCACCCCTGACAAAAGCTTCTGGGGGAAAAGGAGACCTCCTCCAGGACTCCCCCCCCCATCACTCCCCCGAGAGGGAAGCGGGGTTTGGGAGCTGGTCTCCAAGAACAGCAGCCAGAAAGCCACAGCGGTCGGGGACAGGGAGAGGCGCGCGCTCACCTGCTCTTCAGCCGCAGCTTGACTCCTCCCGACCACGTGGTTTTGCCGGGCTGGAAGTCAGCGGTCACGCAGTCCGGACCGAGGGGGCTGGGAGACAGGTCCGTGCATCCCTTCGCCGCGTGCGTGTCCCTGTCAAAAGAAACCGAGGCCACGTCAACGCTGACAGGCCAAAAACTCAGCCCTCCTACCCCACGTTCAGTAAGGGTTTCGGGAAAGAAGGCGGCGATACGCAGAGCCAGGGGGCAAGGCAGGGGCGTCTAGTTTTTAAAATACTCCAAGAAAATGGCACGGAAAGCCACGTGTATCCCTTTTGTTCTCTACCTCGTTGCCCGGGCGGGCTGTAACAGTGGGATTTTGCTCTCCTTTATACCTTGGCAGCGCTTGGCCCCTGCCAGCACCCCTCACCGCCGGTCTGGAGGGTGCCACACGGCTCCACGGCGCTGCTCTTCAGCACACGGCAGCGGCATCAGCTGCGGCATCCACGGCACAAAACTCAGTATCCTACATCTGCATCTCGGGGCTCGAAAGCCCAAAGTGTGGAGTTCAGAGGGGCCACTGTAGGATAGGCCCTTTCCACACGCGACCCCCTTATGAGAGCTCAGGGAATGCTCTGAACACACAAGAGAAAAGGTAAGAGCAAGGTCCACGCAGTAAAAGCAAGAAAGAGAAGCCTGTCCCTGCCTCTACTTACACTTCCACAGAGTTAGCAAACACATATTTACCCCGCAGAAGTCACACAAGCATCGTGTAACCGTCGCTTCGGCTCCTTCCCTCCCCCCGGCACGGGGGAGCCTGAAAGGATCCAGCATTCCCACTCGCTCCCATTTTTAGCACTGAAACGTGGGTGAGATTTCTACTTTTCTGCTTGCTCTCCAGACACACACACACACCCCCCCACCCCCCACACACCAACGAACAGGGCCCACCGCAACCCACCCCCCCCCCACACGCGCGATCCGCGAGTCGGAGCTGCGCCCGACGCGGGCTCGCACCGCGGCTCGG
>WTSP01021659.1:0-11681 GCA_025331215.1 Actenoides lindsayi | reverse complement strand
CCCGGGGACGAGGGGCCCCGCAGAGCCCCCAGGAGCCTTCAAGCACGGCTCAGATTCACGGTGAGCGTGTCACGCGGAAGCCCGTCGAGGTGTCTCGCTGACGGTGTCGTGGCGGGGGAAAGGATCTGGGCAGAGGCAGCTTGTCTTAACAGCGGGGCAAATCCTGACCTCCTTGCTCAGGCCTCGTCCCCCACGCAGGGAACCGCCGTGCCTCACACCTAACTTGGCCAGGAAGAGAAGATGCAGTTCACCTGCAGACCCTTCCCAGGCGGCACCGTGCCGGGGTGATGCTCCCCCGTGTAAAACGCTACCTTGCTGGTTCAGGGTGACCCTCGCACGGGGCACAACCGCTGGGTCACTCCAGGGGGCTGACCCGGCAGAAGGGCCGATGCCCGTGGCTCCCGCTCCTGATTCTGAGGTGCTGAGCCCTGCTGGAAAAGGCCCTGGGATGTCCCAAAGCGTCGTCGGCTGCCGCGGTGCCATAACCCTCATCGCGACGCCAAAACACGGCGCCAGGGTGATTTCTTGGTGCTAACTCTCAGCTCAGGTGCTGTTTCGACCTGTTTGAGAGCAGCTACTGGCACGGCAGAAGAAGATCTCTGCCGTGTTCTCAGGGGACACCTCAGCCCAGCAGGGAACTTTGCTGAGACGGTGGCACGCGGTTGTGATTTCCCTCTCCGCGTCCTTCCTAGCGGAGCTGGGCTCTCCCAGGCTGCGCAGCAGCCGTCCTCCTGCAGAGACGGTTGTCCCGTGGATCCAGAGAGACCCACCCCTGAGGGTGGGCAGCAGGGTAAGCAGCTTGGGTGTTCCCCCTCGCCCGGGGCGAGACCCGTGCTCGCCAGCAGCCAGAACTTTGGGGTTTGCCTCGCGGAGACAAAGAAACCTTAATTAGTGTCTGCACGGGCTCGGGGGTTGTTGTTCGGGGGTACCAAGGAAATGCAATGGCGTTTTTCCCCGAGCCTCTTCAAAACCCGTAATTACCGGGCTCTGTGTGGAACGGCGGGCTCAATAAGACATTGAAGACTAATCAGGCAGACGATAAATAACACCGTTAATCAAGCCCGGTGGGGAACACAAGAGACGGGGATCCTTCCACCGGCGAAGGGACGGGGCCCGGCAGCTCTTCGGCAGGAGGTATCGTCCCACGCAGCGGTGTCAGCAGCCAGGAGTGGGGGGAACACCCCACGCTCCCCTCTGCAAAGACCCTTCTTTGCCCCTAACGCGGAAGACACGCAGGGCCTACCTTACGTCTTGAGCGTTGGCTCCTCCCGAGAGCGAGCGCTCTCCTGAAGCCGGAGCCAGCCCGGCAACAGCACCCGGCCCGCTCGGCCGCTCTTCGAGGTGGGGGCTGCGTTTTATTTCGGGATGTTGCGAAGCCTCACAACTGCAGAGCTGAAAAGTATCCCCGGCGAGGAGCGGCCCGCAGTTGTCGCTTTGTGTTGCTTCTGACGCTGGCAAGCGGGAGAGAGGAAACCTAGAGCAGGCTACCGAAAACCCCCCTACCTCCCAGCTGAGGCCCGCAGCTGCCTCCGAAATCTTTCCTTTGCGGCAACGTCGGTCTTTAATTAGGAACTGGTATTTATACTCGCCGCTTCCACGGTGCCTTCGGCATCTCGTGCCGCACGTGTGGACGAGTAGCTGTACAAAGGCACTCTGCTCAGCTTTTCCCTCGTCTGGAAATAGGGCCTGCGGGGACGTTTCTCAAACGAATGCGGCGCTACAGATTTCAGCCTTGGGGTTTTGGGTTTTTTGTTCTGAGAAAAGCCTGCTCCTCAGAAGTTTAGAGGGAGAAGGTAGAAGTCCCTACCAGATTGGTGCTGCCGTTGGATGCCTCCTGGCCTTGCCAGGCTGCCACAGGCCTTGCAGAACTACCCCCCCTCCCCTGTTTTAGGGAGATCCTTGGCTTCTGACCACAGGCAACCCCGACCTCCTCCGGGCCGCCTTATCTGCCTCCTGCGCTGACCTCCCATTACCTGCATACTCCAAACGTTTCGGACCATTTATCTTAACCTTTTGGGCTCTTGGCTCCTCTTTCTCACTTTCTTCAGCCCTCCTTATCCTTATTTATAACCTTCGCATTCCAGTACCGATCGGTTTCCTCAGTCAGGCCTGGGTGTGAGCCTCTGCCCAGCAGATCCCCCACCAGCTTTATCTGAACCGGCCGACCGATTTCAGCCACTCCTCTCAATGAATTAAACTCCATGTTTCATAAGAAGAGCTCCCCGAGGAAGGGCAGCAGCCTAAATCACTGCTCTCACTGAGGCAATGCTGCGGTGCGAGCTCAGCTGCCCAGCTACAGTTCCCAAAGAGGAGAGAGATTTTACACAAAGCCAAACTTCTCGAGTTTTGCCAGGTCATAGCATCTGTTTTCCAGCATGACAGCCTAATGCTGCTTCTGTCTGCACCACCACCTCCCGCTCTGCTTTTCTGCTTAGCTGCCCGTAGTTCCAGCTACGAGCCTCGGATGCGGCTGAGGGGATCCGTAAGGAGCACCAGGAACTATGTTTAAAAATAACTGAAGTGTCTTTTCCACACATTTTTCAAAGTAAGACTGTTCCTAAGGGTTGCACCTCTTGCGGTCGTGGTTACTTATCTTAAACTCAGGCCGGGTTTGCTGCCACGCTAACGGAAGACGTAAGTCCCAGCGGATCAAAGCTCCAAGTGTTAATAGGTTTAGTAATTTTTCATGTCTCATTACTTCTAAGCCCAGTGTTACTCCTAGAAGAGAGGATGGAGCTTAAATTCTGATTTTTAACTCGTTCGGGATCGACGGGAGCGTTCATAACCGCTATCAGAATTCAAACCTTTCTCCGGAAAACAACCGCTCGCCACGTGCCGACGCTTCTGAAACCGAGACCACAGCAAGGAGCTCCTCTCCCAAGCTCTGCAGGCCTCCCCTGCTATTTCTCCCCTTTGCCTTACAGCAGACCAAAGACAACCTTCCTCCGCTACCGAAAGCCACCAGCGCAGACACGAAGACAAGGAGAAGCGGCCCCGGGCTCCGACGGCGAGGGAGACGAAGGAGTTAAGGCCGGTGCTTTATCCTCAGAGCACCCCGCGTTACACAACGTCGCAGGGCGTCCTGAGATCCCCGGCTCAGCCGAGGGCCATAAGGAGGGTTGGGCAGCTTCACCTCTGGCTATCCTCACCCCGCGGGCTGCGGGCGAGCTCCTGTCTCCTCGTGAATGAAAATGCCACCTCCGCGAGGGTCCCCCAGCTCCTGGCCAGCGGGGGCTGCGGGAAGGGGACAGAGTCCACGCTCATCCCACGCCCACCTTGCTGAAGTGAAAAGACCGGGCCGCTTACGTGTTTCTTATTTTGTTACCTCCTGTGGCTGGTCCAGAAATAGCCCGTAATCCCCCGAGCTGTCACGCTCACAGAATCTCCTTTAGCCGAAGTGGAAGTGCCCTGTGTGTCAGAGCACAAGGGCCCGGGTCTTCTCCTGGAGGGAGCACACGTGGGGCTCAGCTGGCAGCGTCCGTGGCCGCAGGGCTTTGTTAGTCTGTGCTCACGGGACCCCCGAGCCGGACAAAGGGCCAGGACCAGCTGGAAATATGCGGGAGAAAGCAATATTTTCATCAGAAAAAAAAATCATACACTGAATTGAAACCTCTCCTTGGAGGGCAGGGAAAAGTCTCTCAGTTCCTGGGTAAAATCTCTAGCCTGCCACTTAAGACACTCACCCGAGACTGGGAAGATCCAGGGTCAATCTAATTTGGCAGATGAGGAATTCAAAGCCGTTTCACGGACACCTCAAGATGCACCAGGCTCCAGCTGTGAAAACTTTTTCATCCTAGCGTGGAGCAGGACAGGTTTTGAAATCTCCCCGAGGCTCACTGAGCACACGAGCACATGAGCACATGGAGCACACGCATCTTGGGATGGAGTTAGGTCTTCCCAGGCTTCCGCGGCGAGATCCAAGTCTGGAGCAGAAACAGGAATATCCCCGTCTTGGATTCAGATGGGTCAGTAAAGCACAGGGCAAAAAAATAACCACACAACTCAAAACCACTCAAAGTGCTGCTTCTAAGAAAGGGGACTGTTTAAGAGACGGGGGTTTTCTGCACACACAAGCACATCCACGCTGGGATCCGTTCAGGCAGGATTACCAGAGCTGATCTGCGTGCCGTAAGCCAGTCCCCACAAGGGAAAAGAAGCCATTCTCCAGGAACGGTGCAGAGGCGGCTTGTGCTTAACTCCTCAACGCCCAGGCCACCCCCTGAAGGCAAATTAAAGGGCTGGGAAATCAGGGAGCTGTCCTGGGGATGGCAAATGGTAGCTGGATACATCTGACACTTTCCATCCGATGGCTCCTGCGGGGTGGTGCCGAGCACGCGGTACACGGGGGCCAAGAAAGGCAGAGGCCGAGAAGTCACTCGGTATTAACTCGGACTCGCAGCTGTCCTTCTAGGAGGGTTCTTCGCTTACTCGACCCCGACTCAAACGACCTGAGCGAGCGCTGACCTTCAGGCCCGCTGAGAAAACGCCTGGAGAAAGGAGAGCGCCTTTTGGCTCTGCGATGCCGCTCGCTCCTGCTCGCCCAGGGTTCTTCCAGCTTTCCCTTTCCTGGGAGACCGGATGGGTTTTATCCGAGCTGACCTCAATCCCCCAGGCCGGCCGCGCTGCGCTTGCACGGCCCCACACCAACGGGCCGCTTCGGCCCCGTACCCCTTGGCAAGCGGTGATCCAGAAGGAGTATTCGCATTCCCTGGGGTTCCTCACTTCCTTTGGGGTTGGCCCAGGGATCTTTGAGAAAATGAACTCCCCCTTTGTCCGCTGGAGAGACCTAATCCTCGCTTTGCCCCGGAGGATTACTGGGTACTTACAAAGGCACTCACATGCACATTTTTGGTTCGTGCCAGCTACGTTTGGGTCCGCCATGCGTAGCGGTTGCTTTGGTCTTTAGGTTGGACACCGGGCATTCCACATCTGCGGGTGTCTGCTTTGTCACTGGCCCCGATTCTGCTCTACCCACCCAGCTCAGGAGCTTTCACAGCCTGCTGATGTTCCCCCGGTGCTCTGGGCAGCTCTGCCCCAAATCCTTCCGGCCCGCGGCTTAATTCTGTAGAGTAAGAATTCAGGATGTAGCTCAGTGGAAGCAAAGGACTCTCATCTTCAGCTGGGGTGAATCAGCACTGGCTTCAGCAGCACTCTGCTTGCTCGGGGGAGGGAGAGCTCACCTTCATGAACACATCTGTCCCTTTAAGGACCTCCAGAGGTAAAACAACAGTGCTATCTTTGCAGGCCCTGGGGTGTCCCAGCGCTGGCTCACGCCGATCAAAACTCATTCCCCACAAATGACAGGAAGGGGCCGAGTGTCAGGCAAGACGTGTCCCAGCTGGGACCTGGGCAGGGGGTGCCGAGCCCGGAAAGGCAAGAGCGGCCCTCACCGGGAACCTTTTCCGACAGCCCGCGGGGAGCCGGGGCCGGGCTCGACCTGCTGGTGCAGCGCTTTGTGTGAGCACTTCCTAATATGTTCAAGGCAAACCCCAACTAGGTCAGTTCAGACCAACAATTTAAATGGTTTAAAGCTCAAGATTAAGGGAGTGCTTACAGGAACCGGTCCAGCGGCAGATGGATGAGGTCTCTGGCACCGATGAGCAAGCAAGGGCATTAATCTCTTCCGCCAGCACAGCTGGATCTCTCTTCCTGGCTCGCGTACGCACTGCCCTTTAAGGAACATGCCCTGAAATTTTACCCTAGCAGCTCTCCTTTGAAAACAGGGATCTTACTGACGTGCTGGAACAGTGGCTCTGCTGCTTTCTGAAAGACTGGTATGGCTGGTTGATAGCGAGGGAGTGACAGTCTATTCGGAGCGGGCACAAGAAAGCCTCAGATCCGCATCTGGCGAGGGCACGGCGGACGTTCGGCACCAAGAACCGACTCAAGCCTGCAGCTGAGTTGTCTCCCTGCCCTCTAACCGGATTATTTTGCAGTGTTTCCTGGTGTGCCGGATTTTAATGGCAGTAAGTTGAGGGGTGGAGTGCATTTTACACGTCTAAATCACCTCTGCGGGTGTAGCAATGCCTAATCCCCAGGATACGAGCTACTTCTTAGGAACTGCTGCTCCATCCCACTCACCCACCTCTTCCTGGGCAAACCCCTGAATCCCTTACCCAACACAGCACCCGTTCACCTCCATAGGGAGTCAGCGGGAGATTGCTCAGGTGAGAAATGAGTACAGATTGAGCAAAGAGAGGAGGAGTTGGGCAGCTGCTTTACAACACGCCATCTCCGCAGCACCTGAAGCAGCGTTGTGCAGAGTTCAGAGATGTGCAGCTCTCAGGGACTGCAGTATAGAAAAGCCACGAGAAAAATACAGTTATGACAGAACCCAGCTATGTCTTGTAGTTGTCCATCCATCCATCCATCCATCCATCCATCCATCCATCCATCCCTGGGGCAAGAAATGCTACTGCTGGTTCATCATACCTCCTCTGCACCACAATGACTGGATAGGTCCAGTGGGAACCCAACGTACCGGTCCAGGGAGGGCACAAAATTAGCCTGGCAACAGCAGAAGGACTTGAGCTTTTCAGGCACATACGGAATCCACAGAACACGGGATAAGCACGCAGAAGCCTGCTGAACATGGCAGAGTTGCAGCCTGGCTGCTCGCCCCCTGGCATTTGCACTGGTGAAGAGTTGAACGGGTTTGCTGCGGTTACCGGCCCCCCGTGGCAGTGACAGCACAGCTTTTTTATAACATCAGCCATCAGCGTGGCTATAAAGCCACGTGGGCGGCAAAAGCCACGGAAGCGAAACCGTTCGAGCCGCGACAGCTCTGCCCTCTGAGCGTTGGTGATTCTCTGACTGGCGACGAGAGCGCCCGAGGGGAGACAGAGAAAGGCTGGCTGAGAAGCTGAAAAAATAAAGAAGTCCTCTGGCGGGACACTGCCCGTCGTTACACATCACAGCTAAGGAAAGAATGAACCCCTCTCTCTCTCCGCGACCACGTCTCGTATGGCAGGCATCAGGAACAGGATCAGTAACATCATCGCTGAACAACTGCTAAGAGTAAAGAACCCATGAACGTTTTCTTTCAGTCACAGGGCCGGGGAATATGGAAATTTCAGGCTGTTCAGGAGCATAAATAGATCTCCACCTTCCTCCTTCTGAAGAGATGCTACAAGCATCTTTTCTGTGCGTGGCCCTACGTGTCCCAGGGGCTCTTCTATGAGCCCTGCCAACAGGGAAACTCTTCCCCATTGCCTCGTCTGCTGTGTTTTGGCCTGAGCATCCCGAGTCCAGACCCAAATCGTTCCTTGGGCTCGAAGCACAATCTGACGTCGGGACTCAGGGTGTTGCACCGCAGGCGCCGCGGGGCTGGATCGGCACCCGTGGGGGCTCTGCACCTGAACAGGAACAGGGGGAGCAACACGGATCCCCCACCTCCGCCTGTCCTCATAGCCAGGACGTGCTGTGACCATCCTCGTTAGAAAAAAGAACCCTCCAAAATCAAGTCTCTGCGGAGCCAGTCCCAAACACCAATTGTCACCTGAGGCAGAAGTGCCAAACTCTTTCACAGAGCGCGGAGCAAACCCCAATCCTATTAAGCAGCCATCAGCGTCAATATTTATTCCTCACAAATCAGGGACGAGGAGCCTAATAAACGGTGTCAGACCGCGCCTGGTGAGGTGGAAGAGGAAGGGGATAGCCTTGGGGAAAGGACATGACATTAATCAGCATCACCCCTGCAAAACCCTTGACAGAAACAAGGTAGTAAACTCATTAGCCACTTAGAAACTAAGCTCCTTTTTGGCTTTGCGCAGCGTCCTTCGCGACAAAGCCAGCGGGCCCCACCGAATCTTCCCCTTTTCCATTCGAGCTGCCCCTCGACACGCACCTCTCTCTGCTCTGGAGAGGCTTTGCCCCTTCAGAGCCGAGCCTTACAACGCGTGCCACGCTCCCATCTGTCCGGGGAAACCTCAGCCGCCCTGGCACCATTAGGGTGCAGCCACCTTGCCCGGGGGGCCCCGGCCCCGCCATAGCTGTCCCGCGCTCCAGCCGTCGGTTAGCGGCACGTACTTTGCTTAAATTAGTCTGAGACGGAGTCTGTCTCCGGCCCGCAGCCCGTTTGTAACTGCAAAGGAATCTGCGCCCTGCGTAAGGCACGAGATGGGATCAGGTCGCTGCCGGAGAGCACTTGGCCTGGTTATTTTTATTGTCTGCCCGAATACTTCTCTCCAACGCCGTTTTCAGTTGCTGAAAGGATAGTAAAGATCAGATTTTTTTCTTTTTTTTTACCAAAATATGCTGATAATCCATAGGAACAGCATCCTTTTAACTTTTGGACATGTCCCAAACCTCTACCCTCGTTGCCAGGATGCTGAAGGCATTCTGAAGCCGCGACACGGTGCAATCTAATCGGGGTGAAGTGGGCTGGTTTCATTTTCAGCAGATTCCTCTTTCAAAGGCACAGATTTACCCCTCTGAGCCTTCTCCCCGCCGCCAGCACCGAGCCGGCGCAGCAGCTCCTGCTACATCGACCAAACCAGCCAACCCTCTTCCACCAAGAACAACAGTGCCGCTAACTCAAGCACTGGTGCAACCGGAACGCGGAGGATTGGAGAAGTGGCTCTCGTGTGAACGCAGGCAAGCGTGCACCACGCCACCGCCAGCCAAACGGTTTCCTCCAGTTAGCCGTGGTAGCACGCCCCTCATAATCAGCACTTTCAAGCATACACAGGCTTTGCTCACGTGCCTCTGGGCCTCACAAAGTGCTAGGTATTTATGCCCTCTCCCAACTTTGGCTTCTTTGGAGAGAGCCACCTGCCGAGAAAAGGGAAACGCTCGCGACGCGGCGCGCGCGACTCGACGGTTTGCGTCCTCCTCGGCCTCCTCCGCGGGACGGGCGACCCTCGGGGCACGTCCCCGCTTCCTCCATCAGAGAGGCAGCCCCGGTGACGGGAGAAGGGGGCTGCCGTACTCTCTGCTTGCCTGCCACCGTCCCAGCGAGGGGCAGTGCCATCCCGGAGGCTGCCAGACAGGACGGCTGAGACCGCGGGAGGCCGCGAAATCCCGCTTTTGGAGCGGAGTCAGGGACTGCCTGAAACGGGTGCAAGAGTTAGGGAAAGGCTGTCGTTGTCTCTCCCCTGGTTTACAGGAGTTTAGCCGAGCTCTACCTATTGTTCCCCCGGGGCCGCACGCCGTATCCCCACTGTGCCTCCTGCTCGTGAGCCCGGCGATATAAAGGTAGTCTTTGTGTGGCGAGACTCAAGGCTCCCAACGGCACTCCTGCAGGAATCCGGAGCACAAATAAGCTTCCACTCGGGGACATTTATGAATAAGCATTTGTAACGGGCAATTAGTACTTCATTTCAAACGTCTGACCCGCCACAGATTCGGGGCTAGGTCTGCAGCTCGCAGAAACTGGCTTCGTGCCATTTCCACGTCGGTACCGGGCTTTCCTTCCCTAGTGGTAACGGGTTTTTCTTCCCAGCAGCTCCAGCATCTGACAGGCTGTGAATAGTGTGGCTACAGCGGGCCTGGGCCTGCTGGCCACAAGCCATTCTCTACTCCCATGTCCATTAAAGCCAGCCAGCTCGTCGCAGCCAGCTCTGAGAACTCGGGACATCAGTCGTGCTGAAAGCCACGCCGCGGGTCAAGCCATCCTACCCCAGGTTTCAAACGCAGCGTGTGCTGTTGAATCGGGGCCCTCCGACCAGGGTTTCAGCCTTCAGCCCTTCTCGGAAGGGCTCCTAAGGCCATGCCAGAAGCAGAGGTACCGCGGGATGTCCAAAGGACAGACACGGAGCCGTGGCTACCGAACACCCCGCGCCGGCCAGGGTAACTCTGTCTACACAAATGCTAGCCAAGCTAGACATTCCGGTGGGAATCACGGGGGGCTAGGGAAGAGTGACGTGATAAAATACCCTGCCTGATGTCACATCCTGCTTATTTATTTACTTATACCGCCCCTGAGGCGAGGGAGCCCTGGAAGGGACCGGGCGCCACTGTGCCAGACGCTCTGCAAACACCACGGTGAAGGACGATCGCTCGCCCAGAGGCCCTGCCATTCGAGTCGGGTCCACCCTAACCAAACAAATGCAGGAAGGATGTTTTCTCCATCGCTGCCGTTCCCTCGGCTCCCTTCCCGAGCCCATCTGCCCGCTGACGCCAACCGCGTCCTACCGCGAGGGGCACGACAAGAGCCAGCGCTGCCAAGAGCCGGGCCGCCGGGCCCGGAGAAGGGCTCCTCATCGCACCGCTCGTCCGCTCATAAAAACCCCGGGGCCTCCTCGTTTGCCATCTCCTGAGCCGTGGGAGGAGGCTCTTGGCTGCTGCAGAAGCACAGCTTGCCCGTCTCCAGAGGCAGGGCTCCCACCTGCCCCGGCAGCAGCCCTCTCTGCGGAGCGATGCCAAGGCGGCGGGAGCTGATGGCCTACGTAGCCGTTGGCTTCTTAGCAAAGTTTTATACCTAAGCTTCTGGCCTGCTGATCTCTGGAAGAAAAGCCCCTGTGATTATTAAATGACAGCCTGAACTTTCCCATAAAAATTACAGTAATCCTTATTTCAGTCAAACTGAACTTCCCTCTTCGATTTAAGAGCCACGGGTGCCAAGCACCATTCAATACGGGCCGACAAGCTCTCAATCCTCTAAATCCTGGTATTACGGACCTGCAGGAGCACCCCAGTGTAGGCTGGCCTGGACTTCACCTCTCCCGCTCGAAGGAATTTCAGGGCGTTGATTTGTCCCCAACATCGTTCCTACCGGAGTCGAGGAAAAGTCCAGACAAGCAGCCAGCAGGACCCTGGGCTGGGCTGCTGGGGTTCACCTCGCTGCTCGCTGGGCAAAAGAGGGCAAAACATGACTGAGGTTTGGGCTGAAAAACGCACGTGCTTGGACGGGTGCTGCTGGTGTCACAGGATGGGCAGGGAGCACTGAACAGACACGAAATTTAAGGCTGGGTGCAGGCAGAACACGCAGAGGTCGGTAAGAAAAATGGACCTCTGGACTTTCTGGGCAGAAGAAGCCGAGGAAAACATTGAGGTGAAGGCAAAGGAGGTCTGTGGGTCACATTCCTCCCAAATTTACAACGAAAGAGGCTGGCTGACAATGTTAGATATGAATAGAATTCTGTTCCTAGCCGTCTGAAAGAGTCCGTGGCTCATTCCAGCCAGGTGATAAAGCTTCTCAGCTTCGTTCCCAGTATCTCATTGCAAGGCGCCTGCTGGCAGAGCTACCTGGGAGAACACTACACTACTTACTAAAACATGCAAGAGCCACGCGGTGCAGGAGAACAAGAAACCTCCCGCTGTTCAGAAGCCCAGCGATCCCCTGGAGAGAAAGCGCTGCAAAGAGACCCTTCAGACACCGCAGCCCTCGCCCAGCTCAGCGCGACCGGCCCGGCCACTCGAACGACGTGGTCCTAGGGGTGCGTGCACCATCAAGAGCAGAAAGATGGGGTTTCAATCGCGCCGGGACTCCGAGCGCCTTTCGCCGAGGGAAGCACCGCACGGCACGGTCCGACCCGACAGCCCTTCCCTCCCCGCATCCAGAGGGTCCAAAACCTCCCAAGCCGGGAGATAACACCTGGGACGGGGCGGGGGCAGCCGCCTCCATCCGCTCTGCCCCGCTGCCACCGCCCTTTGTTAGCCCGCCCTGCCCTCGCAGCGGAACCCCGGCCCCGCTCCCGCTGCCCGGGCGCGCGCCCGCCCGCTCCCCGCTCCCCGCTCCC